>VMDO01008705.1:0-82122 GCA_007922755.1 Pedetes capensis
CACTGAAGAATGAAGTTTTTAGTATTCAAAGCAGCACATCTGAGCTTCATAGGTTTTAGTACTGATTTCATCAACCATACTGAAAAGTAAATGTAATAATGATTCATATTCAGGGACTAGGGATATAGGTCAATGGTAGATAGCTTGCCTCGTATAGGCAAAGCCCTGGGCTCCATCCCTAGCATTGTAAAAAAAAAAAAAAAAAAAAAAAAAAAAAAAAAAAAAAAAAAAAAAAAAAAAAAAAAAAAGAATAGAAAAACAAGTCATCTGTAATGATTCATGTTAGTTTTTACTTACATGTTCTCAGATAAGTGACAATCTACGAATTGCTGACTTTTAAAAGTTATTTTATAAAAATAGTATTTCAGTAAAACAAAGATAACCCCAACCTCTTCCCACAAATTTTCTGAGTCTGGGTGTTGGCATTAATATTTTAAGACAGAAAATATGTGGAAAACAATCAGGAATTAACCATTTGGTGTTTGTCATGAAACCCATAAATATGAATGGATATAGAAACACACATTCACTTCTTTTCAAGTAGACTTATGTGTTTCTCAGGTTACTACCTGAAACTGTGGTTGTGTGTACACACACATATACACTAGTGCTCTTTATTGACATGGATAATTGAGAATATACTATATATAGGCATATCCTGTTTCTATGGAGGTGACAATACTATTTTCTATCCTGATCAGAAATAATGTAAAGTCAAGATGAGCAGAATATAGATACAGTTACCTTTTGGAAAAAAGGCTGGATGTAGTTTAAAGTCTTTTCCTCAAATTCCAACCATGCTACTTGATGACTCTTGAAGGTGATTTATAAATTATAGAACCTCAGTAAAAACCCTGACAAATGACATAAGTAAGAAAAGCAAGAGATTTTCTCTGGGACCTGATTTATACTTGCATGTCCATTTATTTGTAAAATGATGACTGTGTTACATAAAGGTATAAACAATTAGGGTCTCCTCACCATCAATAATAGTTACATCAACCTATTTTGCTGACATTTTTTATTGGGTCCCAGAAGCTACACTCAGGAGAGTTTTGGGGATGATTGTCATTTTGTGGCACTTTATTCCTAGGCTGACTGAGCAGCCAAATGACTTTTTAAACACAATTTATCTATATTTACTTAGTGAGATTTAATACAGTAGCTATTCAATTCTTACTTTGTTTACCTCTTCTTTTTTTATAGAATGTCCTTCTACCTTGCAGTGATTGTATCACAAAAATGAACAGTGTTAAAATTTCATTACCTGATAAATAATAATGCTAATTATATTGTTCCCCTCCCATAAGATCTACAGATTGAAATCTATTTCATTCCCTTGATGATAACACTTGATGAGAGACATGTAATACTGATTTTTATTAAGGAGGGTTTTTTTTTCTATAAATTGTAAAAGCAGAGCTGGGCATGGTGGTATATAACTGTAATCGCAGCACTCAGGAAGCTGAGGCAGGAAGACCAAGTGTTCCAGGCCAACCTGAACTACAAAGGAAGACTCTCAATAAATAAATAAATAAATAGATAGATAAATAAATAAAGAGAGAGAGTGTGTGTAAAATTGCTAAACAAAAGCATTTTCTCCATCTACTGTCTACTTAAATACTCTGAATGCTTATGACACATTCAACTTGTTCATCCATCAGAAAGTCAAACTGTTCCACTCTGCAAAAGTTAAGCCTGAAAATTACCACAAATGCTGTCTTGAAGCACCTACTAATCATAAGTAGAGGAGGACACCTGAGGCATCTGGGAAGAGATGGACCCCAATTGCAGTAATGTTGCTCTAAAGCAATGAATTTATGCACAAACATTTTTAGTGACTTGTTTCAGAGGGTTAAAGAGTACATATGGACAGTCTCATCTGAGGAAGAGCAGGTAAAAAAGCTTTGGATCCTTTTTATTAAAGCATCATTCATTCAAATGGAAAACAAATATGTATCAAAGACGTATTTGAAGCTGGGCATGGTGGTGGACACATGTAATCTTTGCACGTGGTAGGCTGAGGAAGGAGGACTGGAAGTTTGAGGACACCCTAGGCTACACAGCAAGTTCAAAGCTAGCCTGGTTTTCATAGCAAGACCCTGTTCCTCCCAACACCCCCAAAAGATGTATTTAATTATTAATAAAGGTACCAGTAGAATGGTTAAACTCCTCAAAGAACATTTGAGATAATATTTGAAATATATATTCACATTGTATTATACATACATTATGTATGTGTAGATATACAGATACACATATATGCGTATATACACTGTATATGTACACATACGTACATAGACATAGCTGTCTACATCTATATAAAGAGAGAACTGATATAGAGAGATTTCAAAAGAGAGAAAGAGGAAAACAGGGAGACAGAGACAGAGAGAGTTTGATTTATATTAAGTCATCCAGGAAAGAAAAGACTGGAATAAGTTTACTCAGTGAGAGACAAAACTGATTAATATCCTACAGGAAAATGAAATTATAACTTTTTGGATTATCTTTTTTGAGAGGAATCATTTGCACCTCTACTGGTAGAAAATCAATACTATTGACAGGTAATTCACAGAAACTGGCCCCTAATCAAAGCTAACTAGTAAATAGAACAGTATCTTCTTGAGAATTAGAAAATCCTTGGGTGGTCTTGTGAGAAAGTGTTCCAATAGGATATGGAAACACCATACTGCAACAGCATTGTCCCGTTTGAATTTGGTGCAATTGTCTGTAGTGGTACCAATTTCTTTTCCCAATAACTAAAGGCTGCTTTTTGTACTACTTGCATTATCAGGCTCCAGTGAAAATTCCCAGTTTTGAACTAAATTTTCCCCTTACCATGACAGAATATGTATTCTTGCACAAAGGAAACAACTTTCTTTCCAGAATTTTTCCAAGATTGTAGAGAATTTTAATGTCAGGGAATGGCCTTTGATTTCAATAAATATTCCAATACCAGGGAAATAGGAACTGACTATATACTAATATAATTGTGGCAAAATATCTTCCTATGCCATATTGTGAAATCCTGAAAAAATGAAGACCTGTTTTTGAAGACTATTATTATGAATATTCTTTATAACATTTATAAATATTTTAAACTTATAAGATTCTTTCTGTGTTTTATTTTGCTTTCTTCTTGCCATGGCACCATCATTTAGCCATTGTGGGGATAATCTGTACATGCTGTTCTTAGAGTCTTTTATTTCAGGGTCACTTTCACCCTCCAGTTCCACAATTGGGTTCACATATTGCCTTGTGTTCTATTTCTTTCACAAGGTACATTTTCCCTTTCAGAATAGAAGTAATATATGTGAGATCTGCAGTTCAAATGCAAGATTTATTTAAACCTGTAAATTGAAGAGCTAATGTCTTTCACTCAATAAAATTGAAAGTACGACTCCACAATGTATTATTTTGAAAAATAATTTATATTTAAAGTATTACAATAAGAGGTTACAGAATATCAAATTGAAACGCATGTGTGGAAGTTTTTGCCTGGGGGAGTGAAAGTAAATAACTTTGAACCATTTGATCAAAATAATGCAGTTATTATTGCAAACCAAAGAGAAAATAATACATATTTAATACAATTGACCTTTAGACTAATAGTTTATACTTATAATCCCAAATCACCTGAGATTTTTATACTTCTACAGTAACTTATACAGTTACTTTTTTAAAAAACTGACTTAAAATAACTTACATTTACAGAAAAATTGTGATGATAGTAGAGTTCTTTCATAAGTCACACCATTTTTCTGATGAATGTCTCACATTAGCATGATGTATTTAGCACAATTAATAAACTAATATTGATACATTATTAGCTAAAGTCCACACATTATTCAGATTTCCTTAGTTTTAATACAGTGCTCTTTTTCCATTAGAAGATTCCATTCAGGATGCTATATTACATTTCGTCCTGTCTCTATATACTCCTCATGGTTCTGACAGTTTCTCAGATTTTCCTATTTTTGATGATCTTGACAGTTTTGAACATTGTCCAAGAATACTGATCAGGTATTTTGTAGAATACTCTATTGGAATTTGTATGATATTTTTCTCATGATTAGAATGGGAGTAGGAGGTTTTGGAAGGGAGACCACATAGGTAAAGTGAAATTTTCATCTCTTTACATCAAGAGGACTCCCTATTAATATAACTCATCATTGTTGATATTAACCTAGATCACCTCACTGAAGTAGTGTTTGCCACATTTCTCCACTGTATAGTTACTTTTTTCTCTCACTTTCTATACTGTGTTCCTTGGAAGCAAGTTACTATGCACAGTTCACATTGAAGGAGGGAGGAGTTTGCTCCTTCTTCTTGATGAGAGAGTCCAAATTATTGGTAATTTTGAGTGGGAGATTTGTCTGTTCGATTCCATTATTTACTTAGTATTCAATCATTTAGTTCTATCAATGTGTATTCATGGATATTTATTTTAAATGTTGTGTTATAACTCAATACTGTTTTAAATCTGCTTCCTTGTTTATTTATTTTTTTTATTGCTCAAGTTGTCACATGTTTTACCATAGGGAGGTCTTTCAGTTTGCTCATGTTCTTTTGACATGCCCTCATTATGTAGGGGTAGTTTTGCTTTTGTTTTTAAGCACCTCCATCCAGACTTTTTAACACAACAAAATGCTCCACACTCATCTTGTCTATTTCCTGCTCCAGCCCTGGAATCAGCCATTTCCCTAAGGAGCTCTGGTTCCTTTTACTGGAGAATAGTATTAGAAACCAAGATATGGGCCCCAAGTATCCTCATTGCTATGGGGATGTTATTGCTTCCAGCCCTCTTTGCTGACAGAGCAAGGAAATATGTATGTGTTTACTAACCACTGTATATACACACATCTATAAATACTTATATATGTAACTATCAGCATTTATGTTAAGCTAAGCATGAGTTGGGCTGGGATTTAACTCAGTTGGTAGAGAGCCGCTCTGCAGTCTCTGAGGTCCTGAGTTCGATTCCCAGCACCCCAAAAATGGGAGAAGGGACATGGCAATCCACTCCCAAGGCAATCCCAAAACAATCTGCCATTGAAAACCCTATGAGGGTTGCTATGAGGGGGACATGACTTGAAGGCACCTAACAAAAACAAGCATGAGTTAATACTGTTGTTTCTAACTCTAATTTTAAAACATAATTTTTATTAAGAAAAGGAATTCTTTTTCATGTAAAGGAATTACTCATTTCAAAGTCTGTTTAAGCTATAATTTTGAGTTTGATTTTGAGATCTATTTTTTTTTGCTTTAAAAAATTGTTACAGTAGCCCTATTTGAACACTTATTAGTCTAGTAATTTATGGTTGTTAAGTGACAGAATATTCTAGGTATATAATTTTATTGATTGGAAATATATAGATATAATAATCAACTTGTCTCTTTTAGTTTGATTACCATGTTGTTATTGTTGTTAGGTGCCGTGGAGTTGATATCCAACTCATAGTGGCCCTATGTACAACAGGGGAACACCATTGTCAATGCTTCTCTGTTATTTATAGAGTTTTCAATGGCAGATTGATTTTTGGGGGTGGGCTGCCAGGTCCTTCTCCTAAGCCTATAGTATCTGGTATTCCCAGGTGGTCTCCCATCCAAGTACTAACCAGGGCCAACACTGCGTAGCTTCTTAGATATGATGGGATCAGATGCCACATTGGTAAGCCTGCAGGTTTGATTACCCTAGAGTAAGAGAAGTTCTAAAGAGACAACTTGGACTGATGAGAATTTCATTATCTCATTGAAGTTTTTATTTAAACTTTTTTTTGTTAGTGAAAAATACTGGGGAAAAGTTACAGCAAACAAAGCAAAACAAATAATCATTGAAGAATGGAAAAAAAACCAGAATTGTACCAAATTAAAATGTGTTGAATCTATACTATTTCCTTTGCAGGATTTTTGAAGATCACTGATGAATGATTTAGTTCAAGGGAGTCAAGTGATTCAACTATCAGAAAATATTAAGAGGCTTAGGTTAGAGTTTAATTTGAGATCTGTGATTTTATGATAGTAGGCACTTTGCATGACAATTATAATCCAAATAAATGTTTTCTGAAAATCTAAATACTTTTAATATGATAAATAATTTCTGTTAAATTCTATAATAATATCTGTTATAGATAATGGTTAGCACCTCTTAACTATCTTTCTCCCCTTCAAATGATGTTTAAAATGTCTAGTGGGATGCTTGAGCTTAAGCATCTAATTTACTCTTCTTAAAACCTGTCCAATATGAACAAAGCAATGAAAGAAATTGTTGCTGAGCTTGTGAGTTTCTAAATACAGACTTGTTTGCTGCATGACCCTGAGCTTGGAGGGTGCATGTGACTGAAAAATGGATAGGTCTTAGGAAGGGATCAGAGCTTTTTTTTTTTCCTTAGAGAAATGACTAGAATCAGCAGGAAAAAAGCCTGCTATATTTTGACTCAATTGCACTGTATTGATTTGACTTAATGGATTTGATTTTTCACCAGTTCATAACATCCACAAACAGACCTGGGTCACAGAAATTGTGTGCACTGAGCCCCACCACAATCACCTAATCCTGAAGATAGAAGCCAAGTACACATTTCAGCTGACTAGTCATTGTTTCTGTGAAACTTCCTGGATTTGTGCTTATGAACTCTATCTTTGCCCTTGGTTGGCTGACTGTTTTCTCAGAAACTACTCCCCATCCTACTAAATTTCACGTACACCAATCTCCAATTCTTTGGACTAATTGGGTGGAGTTATTCTTTGCTAGTTAGTGAGAAGGCCTTCTTTTTCAGACTCTGATTCCTTTATATTGGATCAGATTTTCTATGTCTTGACCAGCAGTGAATTCACCTTATCTCTAATGGCTTAGAATCTGTTTTTCTTTTATCTAAAGAGATATAAAAATTGAAGAGGCACGTCACAACACTGAAAACAAGGGAAGAATGATATGCTCATATCCAGGCAAGAAATAATTTCTATGAAATATGACAAAGATGGGGCAATATTGAAGGTAGACATTGAGCTGAATTATAATTTCTGTTCTGAGAGAAGGATATGATACTTTTGGACTGAAATAGATGAAAAGCTGAACTGGCCTGTTATGATTTGAATATGAAATATCCTCCTCAGGCTCATGTGCTGACGGCTCGGTTCCCTAGCTATGGCACTATTTTAAGAGGTGACAAAAAATTTAGACAGTGGGGTCCTAGCTGGAGGAAGTAGGTCACTGGGGGAGTGTCCTTGGGAGCTATACCTGGTCTCCAGCCCCTTCCTTTATCACTCTGCTCCGTGTCTGCCATGAGGTGAGCAGCTTTGCTCCCCCACCCCCTCTTGGCCATGATGTTCTACTTCACCTCAGGCCCAGAGCAATGGATCCAGCCGGCCATGGACTAACACTTCTGAAGACATGAGCCCAAATTAAGCTTTCCCCCTTAAACTGTCTCAGGTATTTGTCATAGTAAATAAAGGTCTGACTAGCACAGCCCCCAAACTGGAGTTATGAAGGATCTGAAAGTATTAGATTGAGATAAGTATCCGTGGAGTACAGGGAATGCTGTATAGAATCTTTGTGGAAACAGAAAAAGTACACCAAGAAGCAAATGTTATTGTAAAGTGTTTTGCAAGTAGCATTCATAAAACCATCTAAGATGAGATACTTTTCTCTTTAAAATACAAGAAGTAGCCTTAGGAAAATCCAAGGACAAAATTCATAGCAGTATTCCTAGATATGCTTTTGATATAGCAAAGAAGCAGGAGGTAGAAGTGAAAGTAAATTTGTTGTTGTTTGTTGTTAGGTGCCACCTAGTCAGGTCTGACTCACAGGGACCCTCATAGGGTTTTCAATGGCTGATGGTTTTGGGATTGCTTCAGGAGTGGATTGCCACATCATTCTTCTGGAAAGTAAATTTAGTAAACATTAAATTCAAGGAGTTAAAAAAAGAAGGCCTAGCCGGATGTGGTGGCATACACTCGTGATCCCAGCAACTTGGGAGGCAGAGGCAGGAGGATTATCAGTTTGAGGCCAAAGTCAGCCTGTGTAATTTAGCAAGACCCTGTCTCCCAGATAAAAAATAAAAAATGGACTAGGAGTGCAGGCCAGGGGTAGAACACTTGGAAAGTATGTATGAAGCCCTGGGTTCAACTCCCAGGACAAAAAAAAAAAAAAGAAAAGAAAAGAAACAAAAGATTAAAGAAATGAAAAGGTCCTAAGACAATAGAAAAAAAAATTAACAAAAGTAAAAAAATTGAATTATAAGAAAAAATAGGAAATAAACTCAAGAGTTCTTTAATGCTTGCACACACAACAACACAAATGAATCTCACATATGCTGAATAAATGAAACTAAATGAAAAAGGGAATATACTATATGATTACACTTAAACTAAATTTTATATTAGGCAAAACCAATAGTGGTGAAAACAACACCCACAGCATTACTGTCCTGTATTTATTGGTTGTGGGTGTTGACTCACAGAAAAGCTCAAGGATTGTCACCCCAAATATGCCACCCTGGGGTGCTGATTATTTTAAATTGAAGAAATTTAAACAATAGCAGATGCTGGAAAATTCTTTACTCTGATATTTCCTTGTGTGCTTAAAGTTCAGACTTATCTATGAAGAAAAGAATAACCGTAGTCCCTTTCCTTAGTTTTCATTAACTAAAAAGTCACATTGCGGGAAGACAGACTGAAGTCTGGCAATGTACATGGACAGACTTTTATCACACGTCATTATTTTCTATTTTGGTCCCATTCAATATTCCAAAGAAAATCATTTACAATCTATTGTCTGTTCTGCTGAAAAAATGGACTTTATCCCAGGTCACTGTATGTTTCTCCATGCCCCTCAACTTCCCCTAAAAATCACTTACTATTCTCCTTAAAAATGTGTATGTACTCCATTTTCCTCCCCTACAGAAAAGGGGTATATTAGCTTCTGAATCATGTTATGCAAGTGGGTAATTATACTTTGTAATTGCCTCTGTGCACATAATAAATTTGTGTATCTTTCCTCCTATTTAATCTATTCATTCCAGAGAAATTTCAGAGGATGACAGGAAACCTTTCCTTTTGCCTGTATAGTGGGAAGGGGCAAGTGTGGGGCCTTCCTAAGGTGATGGAAATTTTCTTTATTTTGTTAGGATGCAAATTGTAAGTATTATGCATTTATCAAAAGTTATCAATTATAGAGTTAAGTTTTATGAAGCTTATTGTACATAAATTTTGCTTAAAAACAGAGTCCTTATTAATAGGTTTGCTTTTCTCAATGATATGGGCTAACAGTTTTGAAACTAACTTATTGCATATCCTAGCCTTGAGAAAATTAGTAAAAATATTAAGGACAATGGGATCCCATTTTCTCACTGTTTAGAACACAGGGGAAAAACGTAAAAAAAAAAAAAAACAATAAACAGAAGAATAAAAATACTGAACAGGTGAGAACCCACCTGTTCCTTGTGGTATTGGATTAGAATTGGAACTCATATTTATTAATTTAGATAAAGAAATAACTTATAGATGTAGATGTAAATAGATACATAAAGATTTTCTAGTTCTCTTTTCTAAAAGGAACTCTTGATAATGGCACATCCTTAGCAATGAGCATACCTAACATACAGATCTTAGTATTGAGATACTATTCTCCACTAAGAGGAATCTAATTTCCTTAAGAAGATGGGGGATGCCAGGCCTGGGGGAGAGAAATTTTAAGATGAGCCTCAAACACTTCATTCCACCAGAAAGTAATCAGGTATTTAAGCAATCACAGAGATAGATCGAGGGAATAAAAAGGAGAACAACTATGGAAGCATAGACCATAACCTTTGTTCCCCATGGCTGGGTAGAGAGTATGAGAGGCAGTGGGGAATGCTGGACCAGTTTCCATAGGAACTGTCTCCAGCAAATACTGTCTCTTAGGCATCTTCAACAAGCTCATTCAGAATTACATTTAAATAACAAATGCTCTACCCCCATGAGAAGGCAAGATAGAGATTATGGAAGGAAGAATCTCAATATACATGCAACAAGCCTTAGAACAATTTGTGAAGAGGAGAATGATAAGCAACGGGGGAAATTCTCTTCACAAATCTGCCAAAGTAGGCCTGGATTCTCCTTCCATTTCTTCAAATATACTTGGGACAGAAATCGTAAGGGAAATGATATCCTCTTTGGACATTTACAAACACGTTAATGAACTCAAAGAGCAATCCTATTACCACTTTCAAAATGAAAGCACATAAAAATTGCCAAACTCTTACAGACCCAAACACTCTTAAAGTGAGGGAAAGCAAAATGTTTATGAAAATCAAGTGGCTGATGCAGGCCCATGTTTCAAACATTAAAGTAGTGCTATTACAGAATCAATAAATCCAGTGAAGTCCTCCTCCTATGTCATAAAAAGAAAACCTAAAAGTAAAAAGAGCAAGTACTTTTCCAAAAATGACTGTGGTAAAAGTTAACAAATGGTGGAAAACAAGAGAGATGATTAATGTGTTTGAGATTTGACATTGTATTCTCTTGCCCCTTTGAATTATTTTTTAATGCAGAATGTTTCTTTAAGAAGTTAAGAGAATTTTTATTGGACCTCCTTGAGAAAAATGTTTATATTTTATGCAGAATTTCCTATACGTCACAATTCAATGTATTGGATAATATGCATAGAAACAAAGTTAAAAACAGGAAACAGTTCCTAGAGCTAAGGAAAAAGCAACATATTTTGAAGTTCAGAAAAAGAAAAACAGAAAAAAGACGTCAGCTTCAAGGAACTCTCACTGGCTAAGTTTGGGACAAGTTACAGATCAAAAGAAATAATGATAGTAATGGATTGTAACCAGTTTAATATATATTATTTTAATAATATAAAAGACATGAATCCACATAGATATAAATAAATAAGAGAGAATTAATACCCTTCCTTACAGTAGAATGTTAATAGCGTGGTTGATTTGAAAATCACCTAGAGGTGTTAAAATAAATAAATGTTTGAAAAGATTCAAGGTAGTTTCATTTCTTCAAAATATCAAATTACTTAGTAATGACAAAGGGATAAACAACGATTCTAAAGTGGGGAAACTGCAGATACCACCTTACCCAACTGATCAAAACTAATATCACTGTTTTGAGAAAAAAACCTAACCGCCTATTCCTCATCGTATTTTGCACTGTGATTTTTCTGTTGTTGTCGTTAGGTGCCATCAAGTCCAGTCCAACTCATAGCAACTTTATGTACAACAGAACAAAACACTCCCTAACACTGTTCCATGCCCAGTACTATGTCAGTGGTTTTCTGCTATTCACAGGATTTTCAATGGCTGGTTGTTTGGAGATTGCTTTGGGAGTGGGCTGCAGGTCCTTCTCCCATTTTTGTGGTGCTGGGGATCGAACCAGGGCCTCAGAGAACACAGAGGAACACTCTATCAACTGTGAAAACCCCAGTCTCCTGCTTCTCTGACAATGCTACCAAAATGCATAACACAAATCTTTTGATGAGGAATGATCAAAGTTGCATTCATATGTTGTTTACAAAATCACTGGTCCCTACCCTCTTCAAAATTTGAAGATCATGAAAGGTAGACAGAGGAATTCTCTCAGATTCAAGAAAAATTGAAGATAGGAAAGTTAAAGCAATGTTATGAAGAATATTATTGAGATAAAGATTAAGTTTTAATATGGGCTGTTCAATACTAGTTCAATACTAGTGTGTCAATGTGTCCTTTATTTTTGATCACTATACTGTGATTAAGTAAGAAAATACCCTTTTTAGGAAATGTGTACCAAAGTATTTAGGGAGAAATAGGAATGATATCTTTAACTTCCTCTCAAATGGTTCAAAAAAACAACCAAACCAAACCAAACAAACCAAAACAAAAAAACCCCACTAGCATGTAGAATAGTAGTAGAAATACATATATGATATTAATTTTATATGTATATATCTAGTACATACATACATATATAGCAAATGAAGCAAAGTGTACACAATGATGCATTTGGGCAGTGGGCATATAGGAATTTCCTACCCTTCTCATCTGATCTTTGTATGAGTTTGAAATAAACTTCTACCAAATAAATATTTTTTAACATTTTTATTAATGTATATTATACAAGATAATAGATTTCATTGTGACAGTCTCATACATGCATATAACTTTGATCATATTCACACTTCATTACCCCACCTTATCTGCCCCCTTTCCTCTGATTCTCTTCCTCTTCCCTAATGTTCTCCCTTCTACTTTCATGTCTCCCCCTCACACGCACACTAGATTCCACATAGGAAAGAAAACATAAGATTTGTCTTTCTGAATCTGGCAGGTTTCCCAAATACATTTTTAAGTATGTGATGTTTTTAAAAAGAGATAGAATATAATAGCCTCTATAATTTAATGCAAAATAAAGGGAATTAAACTCAAATCTAAGAATGAGAAAGATATGCATAGTCCAGAGGATATTAAAAAGGTGAAAAGAAAATACCAGCACAACTCCATTAATAGAACTGAAAATAATTTTCTGGAAATTATACATGGAATACTAAATAGAAACAAAAATTATGCTATTGAAGAACATTAAATGAAATGAGAAACATTCATCATGTAGGGATTTAAACATACAGAACAGTTTATAAATAGACTGATTTCAGCCTTATAAAATAGATATAAAATTAGAATTGGAATAATATATATAAAATGATCTGATAACAGTGATTATTTCCATGTAGACATATTAAGGATATTTTCTTTTTGGGGTATTTTCTGCATTTTCCAAATGTTAGGCAATATTGTGTGTTATTTTCTTCAATAGCTACAAAAAATAACCCCTCAATAAATCTTATGAAGTATCTATGAAAACATAAATTAGAAAAACATGTGCAATGCCTCTGGAAATGAAGTATTAGAATTCATCATATATCAGGATCTTGGAAGGATGTATACTAATTACAAGCAGATGTTAAGGTTTAAACAGCTCTAATCAGAGCCAATGAATGCTTGACCTTTTGTCCTGGAACAGTGCAGTAGGGAATGGATGTATCCTCTGACAGGAAGAAGGTCAACAACATGGAAACTGGCTAAACATCACTTTCTCATTGCAGATACATTTTTTTAAAAATTTTATGTATTAAAAAAAATTTTTGGCCATACTGGAGGATTGAACCCAGGGCACCCCACCATTGAATTGCACCCCCAGGGATTTTTTTTAAAGAGGGTCTCACTAAATTCTGCAGACTACCTCAGCCTCCTGAGTCACTGGGATTACAAGCATGTGCCATAGCTCTCAGTTCATTGCAGATACTTTTTGAGGGAGGAAATTCTTTTCCCCTACCCCCCATTAGCTCATTCTTTCTATATTTATTTAGGATATCTAAAACACCCAGAGCATCATCTCAGTGGACACATTGCCTCCATAGATTTGCTTTTTAGCTCAGAGGCCAGCAATTTCCAGCATCAGAAAGGCTGAGAAAGGTAGAATAGGGAGTTGGGAAGAGTAACAGAATAATTATTATTTCATTTGGCATTTCACCTAGAAGTTTAGAGCTGAATGATTAAAATAGGCATGTGTAATAGAATAACACAAAAGTCACACACCAAAAAAGCAGTTTTTAAGATCAGTACCAGAAATATGTGGAAATGGAAAAGGGAGATATAGCAAAATGTACTGAAGAATAAATATAAAGTAAACTGATGAAGGGCTGGGATTTAGCTCAGTTGGTAGAGCAGTTGCACTGCAGTCTTTGAGGTCCTGAGTTCAATTCCAAGCACCTCAAAAATGGGAGAAGAGCCTGGCAATCCACTCCCAAGGCAATCCTGAAATAGTCAGCCATTGAAAACCCTATGAGGGTCACTATGAGTCAGACATGACTCGATGGCACCTAACAACAACAACAACAAACTGATGAAACAAAACTGATAAATTTGTCTAGGTTCTACCACGAAAAGATAGACTCTCACATGTTTAAGAAATGAAACTTACCCTTATATGGCCTCTAAGTGCCAGAAGGTAAGAATAAATGGGTAAAGAAAGACACATTAAGCAAATACAAATTTTAAAAAAAGAATATTTATAGTGAGCAAAGATAAAATAAAAATTGATATAACAATCACTAATATTTATCAAATGACAAAGAATAGAGATTTTGGACAGAATATCTACCAGTGGTATTTTATATCTATCACAAATGGATTTCTCATTTCTTATACTCAGAGAACAATTATAAAAACTGATCTGAGATGGAGCTGGTAAAAAAAAAACTGGAAAATTTTGGAATGAATTTAGCAAGTATGTGTTTTCACTCAAATGTGAAAAAACTAAAATCAATAACAATACAGACTTATTTATTTTATAAAGAAAGACATCCCTTAAGATGATTTCAAGAAGAAATAGGATTTTAAAAATGAAATGTAAATGCACCAAGAGAGTAATGGAAAAGACAATATATTAGATAAAAACCTAAAAGAATCTAGAGAAAACTGCTTAGCAAAAATGCATAATGTCAAAGTCCTGATATTTTACTGAGAAAGAAATACTAAATTGAATCAAATAAGTATTCAGCTTGGTAAACTGAGAAAAGAACAACAAATAACTAAAATAACAGGTAAACTAAAATGTAACAGGAGAAGAAAATTATTGCAAGTAAAATTTGAAATTAATTAAGGGATATAACAGTTAACTTTTATTGTGGAACAGACGATACTCAAACTTAAATGCTTACAACAAAAACCTTTATTTAGTTGGCAATTCAGCAGTTTGGTCCGATGGGTTGGACTTGGATTCAGCTGGATGATTTCTCTGGTCTAGCCTGGGATCAGAGCCCTGATGGGCTCAGCTGTGTGCAATCAGCTGGTGGGCAGATTGATGATGGCTAGTCTATGAAGACCTCATCCGATATGGTTGGGATGATTGAGTCCTCTTCCCACTTGGTTTCTCATCTTCCTTCATCTACCTGGGCTTCTTCAAGTGAAAGCCATAAGTTTCATCTAAAGCAAGAGCAGGGGCCATGTATCTTCTTGAAGTATATGCCCTGAACTCCTACCACACCATTTCTACCACATTCTATTGGTCAGTGTAAATCACAAAACCATCTTCAATTTTTTAAAAATGAGGAAATAGATTCCATTTCTTTGTGATGGGAAAAATTTCAAGAATTCTGTCCATTTTTACAACCCATCATAAATATACTCTACTTTGTAGAAATAACTTTGAAAATGTGGTATAATGGGATCTTTACTATTAAATTTTAATTATTGCCTTAAGAAGAATTGGAAAATTCAGGACATAGGAACATTTGTTAGAAATCTATATTCAAAAAGATGATATTCCACATAGTTTTTGATGTGAGTTCTAACTTTCCAAGAATAAAATATCCTGTTATTCAAAGTATTCACAATATAACAAAATAAAGAAAATTTTCTCAAATGTTTGTAATATAGCAAATTGTTAAAAATAGCATCTGGAAATAGAAAACATTACCATCATTTGTAAAAATAAGTCACTCAAATTCATAAAAAAAATTAAGAAGCTAACTGAATTCAGGCATACAGTGAAGTAAATGTTCATTTATTCACACTACCACTGTGAAGGAGGCAGTTAGCTGGGTGCTGGGGATGCAGCAATGAACAAGATCTGTAGGATCTCTTTGCTTCTGGGGTTCGAGAGAGAGGTAGGGGGTACAATCAACTGGAATGGCAAGTTCTAGCTTTGGGCCAGACTGGCTTGCTGCCTGCAAACAGAGTTTTGTTGGAACATGGCCATATCATTTGTTTATGTATTGTTTACATCTCCTTTTACACAGCAGAGCCAGAGCTGAATGGTTGTGACAGGCACCATATGGGCCACAAAGTCTAAACATTCACTATGTGGTCCTTTATGGAAAACGTTTCTAATCTTGAAATAGACCATAAAGAAATAGCAAGATTTGGTTTTAAAACTAATATAAAGAAAATACATGGACAGTTTTTGTACATGAATGTTCATATTACTTTATTTCTAATAGCCCCAAACTAGAAACAACCCCTGTCTATCACAAGTGAATGGCTAAATAAGTTGTATCATATCCACACACAAAAAAGCACTTAGCAATTTGTGGGAATGTATCATTAATACCTATAATAACATAAATTTCCAAATATGCTGAGTGAAAATAAATAAATGCATATATTATGGTCTGTTTGCGTAAATTTTTTAAAAAAGTAATCTAGAGGGACCAGTGCTTGCCTGGGTATGGGGAATTAGGGTGCTTCCCTTAAGGAGGAAAGGGTTACAAAGGGACATAAAGACTTTTTGGGAGATGGGTTTGTACATTTTATCTTCATTGTGATTGTGGTTTTATAGCTAAATAGTCAAATCTCGTGTTTATTGTGTCAACTATACCTTAAGCTGTTAAAGTTTAGTAAAGATCTATGAAATCCTATTTAGTTTTATCAGAGGAACTAATTGGATATATCTATCAATTTATCTCTTTAAGATTTGGCTTATTTTACACTTTTAGATCTTAATAACTCACTATAAAGGTCACATTTTGAAAAAGAATTTGTTTCACTTAAAACAGTGCCCAGGGACAATACATGGATTAATGAGCAGAGGGACACCTAGAAGTCATCTTTAGAGACTGGTTAGGGAAAGCTCATCTGAGGAGATACAGAGAATGACATGTATGAGACAGGTAAAGAACTAGGGAGAGAACATTTCTAGCACAGGGCACAATAGTAAGAAAGTTTTAGTGATTGTGGGAAATAGAACGTAGGTGAATGGGATGTGACAGTAGCAAGCAAGTATCCAGATATTGTTCTGGAGTCATGCTGGAGATGTGTAAGAGTTCTTGCAGACCACGGAAAGAAGTCTAGATTTTATTCAAAGGCTGTAGGATTTTTACACTAGAGAGCCAATTATTGCTAGGTGAACTATCAACACATTTACAATTTCATAAAGCGAGTACACACAATGATTTCAACTGATAATAAAATAACCAGTTGGTAAAATTCAGCAGCCTTTCCTGTAGAATTCTAAATAAAAAGGAGTAGAAGAAATTCCTAAAAGACAGAGACATTGCCAGAAACTACCAGTAACGAAACCTAGTGAGTGTGAAGTCACTGGGAATTTATAGCTCAAGACCCATATCTGTGATGAGACAGTCAGTTTGGAATATGAGATAACCATACATGGTTTAATTAAAAAAGAAGGCAGATGAGTGTGGGGTGGTAAGCTTGGTTCCAAAAACCTTTGAATTGAGACCTCTTTCATTTTGGATGAACTCACAATTTCCATGCATTTTAGGGGTATAGAAAAATGACATGTCTTTATGTTTCTTTAAAGTAAAGACAGTGGTGTTTTTGCTTAGATGTATTGACTCTGGGGTTTTGAATTAAGATAAACCTTGCTTACAGCCACACAGCCCTGGCATCCGACTTCATCTGATCCCAGAAGCTAAGCACGGTTGGGCCTGGTTGGTACTTGGACGGGAGACCACCTAGGAATACTGGCCATGAATTTAGGTCGGGTTCCTTTTTTGTTCTAAAACCTTTTCCGTGTGCTCTGCCAGGTGCTGTAGTTCAAGGAATGGGCTGGTTCCCATTCTAATTTTGGTTTTGAATTACTTCTCAATTTCCAATCTCCCTGCATTGACAACCTGCGATGAAAGGCTGCTGATATTATTTACTATTTGTACATCTTCTTTGGTGAGCTGTCCATGCAGATTCTTGTCCACTTTTTAATGGGGTTGTTTGTTTTCTTATCGTTGAGCCTGAAGTGTTCTTTGTTTATTTTGGACAGAAGTCTTTTATCAGACTTTTATTATGTTTTGTAAAGATTTTCTTTTGGCCTAAAAAAAAAAAAAGAAAAGAAAAAGTAAAAGAAAGAAAAGGAAAAGTAAAAGAAAGGCTGCAGATACAGTGGCACTATCTTTAGCTTTCTCATATAGTCAGAGGGGTTTTCTAGTCTCACCTAGAAATCTCCTATAATGTCATTGTTTCTCTCTTTGGATAATTTACTTGTGATCCAATAAATTTTTATTGGAAATGTTTTGGGTATGGCTTTTAGGAGACTTTTGGATCTCTTTTTTTCAGCCTTTTCCTGTTGAAGAAGGATCTTATAGGTCCCTCTCTGAATTAGTCTGGTCAACTTCTGCCAACTAGGATTTAGCATGTGAAGTTTTGACTGACCTATGTAGAAGTCACGTAGCTCTGATCATATGCATCCAAAAGAATTCTGAATTCATCTCTGAATAGTTACTGATTTTGCCTAGATTTAGAGTGATCTTTAATCATAGCTTTTATTTTTATTTTATTTTTTATTTATAAATGGTGGGGTACAGAATAGTAAGACTTTTGCTAGCTCCGTTGTGCAACCATTACATCACTTTTGCTTGCACATTCATCAACTTACATGTTGATGAGCCATATTTCCCATGTATTGATACTGTTGCATCATAAAATTTGAGATTTCCCTCCCCTCTTTTTCCCCTCTACTTTATTTCTCCTAATCATAACTTTTCATTTACCTTGCGTCCATGGTTTATATTCACCTGTTTTCTGCATACCTGCCTCATGGTGGGAGGGATCTTTAGAAGCTAGTGTTATGTCAGGGTCTTTGTAGAGTTGTTGGCAAAAGGATGAGGATTTGGACCAGGGGAAGAAGAGGAAGGAGTGTATGGGAGGAAGGAGAGAGATCAGAGGATAAGGGAGGAGAAGGAGAGTTGCATATGAGAGGAACCAGGAGGACACCAAGTGGATAGGGTTTACAAGGGAAACAAGTCTAGTTTATTTTTGCTTAATTGCTCACTATCTTTGGCCAAAGAATCTCTCAGTGAAGCAAGTTTTGATTCAGAATTTCACTTAGAGGCCTCTGCATACCAGTCAAGAGGTGTTTCCCATTGGGCCAGAGAAACGATATTCGTTTTCTTTCCTGAGGCACTTCTCAAATGAATAATTTTGTATATGTGGAATGTTCCCCAGAGTGGCCACTGAAGGCTCAGATCATTCTTTTTTCCTTCCTTTTTTCTTTCTCTTCCTCCCTCCCTCCCTCCCTCTCTCTCTTCTTTCTTTCTTTCTTTCTTTCTTCCTTTCTTTTCTTTTCTTTTCTTTCTTTCTTTCTTTCTCTATTTTTCTTTCTTCTTTCTTTCCTTTATTTCTTCCTTCCTTTCTTTCTCTTTCTTTCTTTCTCAATGTTGCTGGGGTACAGAGTAATAAGACTTTTGTTATATCCATTATGCAACTATTACATCAATTTTGCTCATATATTCATCAACTTACATATTTTTTAGAACCAAATTTCCCATGTATTCCTATAGTTCCACCATATATTTTGAGATTTTCCTCTCCCCCGTTTCCCCTCTGCTTTATTTCCCTTCCCTTCCCCCTTTCCCTATACTCTACTACCCCTCACTGATCCTCTCCTCTTCTTTCAACTTTGCTTATATTTTCCCTTCTTAGATAAGTATCCTTGTTCATTTTTATATATCTACATGTGTATAGATGTTTTTTCTTCCTTTAGGTTAGCTTTAGCTCCCACATATGAAAACATATGGTATTTCTCTTTTGGGAACTGGGTTAGATCCCTTAAGATGATAGCCACACGTTCCATCAATTTTGTTGCAAATGACATAATTTCATTCTTCATCATCGTTGAGTAATATTCCATTGTGTATATATGCCACAATTGGCTCAAATCATTCTTGGTAAAGTTATGTCATTTAGAGAGATCAGCACAAGAAGTAGTATTAGAATAAGAGCGTATGAAAGAAGTTTTCCTATGAAGGAAAGAGTTTAGGAACAGATGACCCCATGAGATTTGGGATGAGTAGAAATGTGATTCTTGTTTGTTTGTATGTTGGGTCTCTAACTGGACAGCCAAACCCAGATCTGATCCTTTGTTAAGTCCATAATCCGCCCCCTCTCTCTGGATCAAGTCAAACTCTGAAGACAGAAAGTCAGGAGAAAAGGAGAAATTCATCCAATTTTTGGTGGCCACACAGAGTTTGTCCAAATGGATGTTTGTCTAGTAGGAACTGCAAATTCACAGGTCTGTGAGTCCAGATAGAACAACAGACTTAGAGGGCCTGGACCTGGGTCTAATCTGTGATTCTCTTTCTGATGACAAACAACAATTTCAAACAGTACAACACAAACAGAAACACAAAAGATAGCAAAAAGGAATTACCTGATTCCCCCAAGGAAGCCAAACAAATGGGACACAGTCATAAAATGTGCCTAATATACCTGATATTTGCTGAGGAGCTCAGCACAAAGGGATAGGAGTCAGACCCCATGCTGACTTATCCACAAAATTGGATTAGCAAGGCTCAAGAGACCTTGTTGGTACTATACCTGGTTGAAGACTGGGGTCCACAGCAGCAAGCATTGCAGAATGTATTTAGATGAGGCCTCTTGTAAAACTGGAAATAAAAGGAGACCACTGAGACATGAATTTTAAAAGGCAATTTACTCAGACCCTTCTGTAGCAAGGGAATCATCATCATTTGCATTTGGCTGAAACTTTTAAGGCATTCAGGGTGGGGGCAAAAATGGAAAGCATTTGCATCTGGCTGATTGGAGGTTATTGGCAAGAGGAAACTAGAAGTGGGCTAGTTAGAAGCAATGTGTCCTGTGTGATTAATTTGGGCACATATTTGGCTTTTGCTTGTTTGTCCTGAGTTGGAAGCTGGGGTCATAACTAAGAGAAGCTGACAGTCATTGCCAAATTTTCACTGTTTTGACCTGATTGCTGTGGTAGATGTGGGTCAGAGTTGTATCATCATATATGATCTGGTCATTGTCCATCTGTATTTTCAGTCGCTCAAGGAGGGCAGTGATGTTTTTCTTTTAATCTGATATTTCTTCACTGAACTGATAAAGTCCAGTGGTTAGTAAAGTATAATTTTGGATGGGTTTCTCCAGTCCTTGCTTCATATGTTCCATTTGACTGTCAATCACAGGATTGCTTTGGAGGCAATTTCACTTTTAGAGCCTTCGCTATTTCTCATTTCCTGCCCTCTTATCCTATGAAGTGACCTGGTGCCCCAAAGCTGATGCATGCCTGCAGCATGATCTCCTGGCCTTGCCTCCCTAGAAGTGTTCCATATTCTAAAAGGCTATTAGAAAGTCTTTGAAGCCCAACTCTTTTCCTTTTGTTCCTCTTTTAAATTGTTTGTAATATTAACACAGCAATCAACTCTCGGGGGGCACTCAATAAGTGATTCTGACTCCCTTAAAATTGTGTCTCATATGCACCAAAGCCCAGATATTACTAAGAAATGGGCTCATTAAAATGGTATCACACCAGGTCTTCCTTGTTATCTTCTCCCCAAATTATTAAATGTACATGTTGCTGAGCAGGGTGCTTTGCAGTTTACTTAAAAATAAAAGAAAATCTATTTTTGATTGTGGGAAAATCTTTAAGAGCCAGAGACAGAATAAGATTCAAATTGCTTTTGCACCTGAGCAAAATTATAAGTTACTCTTCTTCAGAGAAGAGGAGAGAATTAGGCTGCTCATTATCAAGTCTCCTTAGCTCCATAGTCTTCAGATCTACCCCAGAACTCATAAATTGCCTGCTGGTGTCAAAGAATAAAGAACTGAGTAAAGGCTGTGAGGTTAAAAACTACCGAGTGGGGCTCAATATAATTTAAATAGGGAGATAAATACTCTACATTTTTAGCCATAGCTTTCTGCAGTCATTGAATTTAGATCTTTCTCTTCTATAGAGAGACTTGTCACACTGTCAGTGGTCCTTAGCAACTACATATTAGCTTTCTGCAACCCAACTCTTATTTTCTTCTTTACCTTTGTCAGAGATAAACAAACCCGACACTAGTTAAAGAGGCAAGGGCAGGTTTTAATCAGTAACATCCTATTGCAATAGGAAGATAGTCCAACATGAGCTGAGCTTAACCTCTATTGCACAGAGGTGACTGGGCCTTTTAAAGAGCCGACGAAGCCAGTGAGATGGAGATCAGTGGAGTTGGGGAAGTGAAAAATTATACAGCAAGAAAGAAGTGGTTCATGTGAAACCTATCTGGGCTTAATAACTGGGGCTTATCAAAGATTGACTCCTGTGCTTAAAGTATAGGGGATTGACTCTAGCCCCTTATGCAAGCTAGGCAAGCATTCTATCATAGAGCAACACACTCTAGCCCTTTTTGTTTTATTTTGAAATAGGGTCTTTCCTTCAATTTATAATCCTCCTGTCTTATCCTCTGGTGTAGCTAAGATTACAGGCATGTGCCACCATGCCTGGCTAAAGAGAGTTTTTTTGATATCCCCACAGAGGTGACTGGGCCTTTTAAAGAGCTGTAAATGTATAGTATGGACCATTGAGAAGTATAGTTGCAATTCTTTTTAAATGAATATTACATTTGCTTAATCTTCTCTTGGGCAGAGGTTTAGCTCAGTTGGTAGAGTGCTGCTCCACACTCTTCCGAGGACCTTGGTTCTATCCCCAGCACCGCAAAAATGGGAGAAAAACATGGCAATCCACTCCTGACCTGAAACAATCCCCAAACAATCAGCCTATGAAAACTATATGAGGGTCAGTATGAGTTGGACCTGACTCAATAGCACCTAATAACAACAACAATATTCTCTTTAATTTTTAAATTGTCTGATTGTCTAATTCTTTTTAAAAGCCTAGCAAATTTTTATAATTCCTATTAATTTTTATATTATTGTTAGGTAAAAACCCTTAAACATCTAAGTATATTCAATTTCTTTTTATGTTTCACATCATGTTAAAATGTTCAGCTTTTCCTTTTCTTTTTCTTTTTTTCTTTCTTTTTTCCTTTTTGTTTGTTTTTTGAGACAGGGTCTCACTATTTAGCTCAGACTGGCCTGGAACTCACTATGTAGTACAGGCTGGCCTTGAACTTGCAATTCTCCTGCCTTAGCCTCCTAAGGGCTGGGATTACAGGTGAGCACCACCATGCCTCCCTGGATAGTTTTCTTTTTTATCAGTACAATTGTCTAACTTAAACATAATCTGCTAGGCTACTTAATTCTTATTGGTCTCATAAATTAAATTTATAAATGGCTTAAGTTATCTTAGATTTTTTAAGAATGCCTATAAATTTAGAAAGAACACAATTTAATATATTGTTGTTAAGTGCCAAGTGTTAAGTTGGTGTCTGACTATAGCCACCCTATGTACAGCAAACAAAGACACTATTGTCAGTGCTTCTCTGCTATTCATATGATTTTTCAATGGTTGATTGTTTTTCGGGAGTGGGTTGACAGGTTCTTTTCCCATGCCTACAGCACCTGCTGTTCCCAGGCGGTCTCCCATCCAGAAACTAACCAGGTCTGACCCTGCTTAGCTTCTGAGATCTGATGGGATCAAATGTCACAGTGGTGCAGCCGCAGGCCAATTTAATATGTTGTTGTTGTTAGGTGCCCTCGAGTCGGTATCCGACTCAGCAACCCTCTGTACAACAGGGGAAACACTATTGTCAGTGCTTCTCTGCTGTTCATAGGGTTTTCAATGGTAGATTGATTTTTGGGAGGGGGTTGCCAGGTCCTTCTCCCAAGCCTACAGCTTCTGGTGTTCCCAGGCGGTCTCCCATCCAGGTACTAACCAGGCCTGACCCTGCTTAGCTTCCGAAATCTGACGGGATCGGATGCCACAGGGCTACCGCTGCAGGCAATTTAATATAGCAAGACTAAACTGGTTATACGAGTACATTCTAGATTACTTACTGTTAAATATTAACAATATTGGATTTTACTTTCTTAAAATTTTATTTTGTATAAACTCCTAGTTCTTCCTGGGTAAAAAAGATCCTTAACCACTAAAGGTATAAAGGTTCTAGAATGATCCTCCCTTACTGTCTTTTTTAAATTGTCGTAAAAAGTGTGTAACACAAATTTACCTTTTCCACCATTTCTAGATATACAGTTTAGTGGTGTAAAAAGTATATTCACATCTTTGTGCAACCAATCTCCAGAACTTTTTCAAGTTATAACTAAAGTTCTGTACCCATTGAACAACAACTCCTCATTTTCCTCTTCTCTAGACCCTGGCAACTACCATTCTGCTTTCTGTTTCTATTAATTTGACTACTATATATACTTCACGTAAGTGGAATCATACCATGTTGGTCTTTTTCTGTATGTGTGTGTATGGTACTGGGGGTTGAACCCAGGGCCTTGATCTTGCATGCTTTGCAAGTGCTACCTCTGAGCTGCACTCCCAGCCCACTTTTTATTTATTTATTTATTTACTTACTTACTTACTTACTTACTTACTTACTTTTTGAGACAGGGTCTTGCTAAATTATGCAGATTGCCTCTGCTTTTGAATTTGCAATCCTCCTGCCTCCACCTCCCAAATCTCTGGGATTACAGGCATGCACCACAGTGCCCAGCTGCCCATGTTTGTCTTTTTATGGCTAGTTTATTTTACATAGCATGATACCCTCAAGGCTTATCTATGCCACAGCATGTATCAAAGTTTCCTTCCTTCTTAAGGCTGAATTATAGAGTGATCCTCAATAATAACAGTTGAGAGCTAAAATTGTCTTACTTATAGTCACTATACTTTTAAGAACAAGATGGAGGAGAGTTTCATACAGTTCAAGGTCATGCATTTAAATCATGTATTTTCATTCTTAAGATTTCCTCCATAGGATGCCTCTTGGTTTTTAATACCCCTAACTTCATAAAACATATTTATTTCTCAATACATTGTTTTACGCTGGTGTGCATGTGGGGGAAATGTATGTTTATGTCCCTAAAGCTCAATGCAATAATTGTTTTTATCAAAATGATGAAAAGGAAAAGCTTTGAGTTGTGTTCCAAATAAAAGTGAATGACAAACTCAGTGTAAAAGCCTTGACAAGCATAGCACAAAGCACACCACAATATTAATAAAAGGGATGTGACAATTGCAAAGGTCCATGGTGGAAAGAGAGGCACTGAAGAATTACTGCACACAGCACAATATTTAGTTGTAATAATTTCACCCCTAACTTTAAGAGTGTATTACTCAGACCAATAGTTTGAATCCAATTCTTTCAGAATTCCAAGCTGTGTTTCATTTTTCAGCCCTAATCAACTGCACAAAGGGTTGCAGGGAAATGCCCCAGGGACATGGAACAATGCTTGATCTCATCATGAATTATGTCATTCGGGTTCTCATTGCTGTGAAAAATCCCTGAGTAATACAATTGAAGGGAGGAATTATTTATTTGGCTTTACAATTGTTTTTTTGGGTTTCAGATCAAGATCATTTGAATCAGTTGCTCCTGGGTTTTGGTGAGGCAAAGTATCATGGCAGAAGGGCAGTGGGTGCAGATCTGCTACTCTTATGACAGCTTAGAGAAGACTGTGTGTGTGTGTGAGAGAGAGAGAGTGTGTGTGTGTGTGCATATGTGTGAAAGATATGTACAAAATGACAAAAATGTAAAAGAAAGATAAAATGTATTATAGATTTTGTAAATTACCCACTATGAGGGGAACTTTAACTAACAGTATTGCATTTTAAGAAATTGTTAGCTGGGCGTGGTGTCTCATGCCTGTAATCCCAGCAACTCCAGAGGTGGAGGCAGGAAGATCACAGGTTTGAGGTCAGAGGCAGCCTGAGTAACTTGGTGACACTTTATCTTAAGATTAAAAAAAAAAAAAGAACAAATAAAGGGCTAGGAGTACAGTGATAGAGCACTTGCAAACATGCGTGAGGCTCTGGGTTCAACCTTCAAGAACTGCCAAAAGAAAAAAATCGTTTGGAGGCTTTGAGTTCATGTTTAGCATATTATGACCTTTTCTATTTAAAATAATTGGAAATAGATTCCTGTTACCAATTTTGTGCACAAATGCTGATTGTTAGTATCAGTTTCCTGATATTAAGCAGGAAATACCTGCAATTACTTCTGAAAGAAATACACAGCCCGCACTGAGATTGTGTCCACTTGCTTAGCCATCCCATTTAGATTTTCACTTTTTTGTCCCCTAAAATATACAAATTTTGCAGAGGCCAGGTGTGGTGGCGCATGACTGTAATACCAGCACCTGGGAGACTGAGTCAGGACAGTGAGTTCTAGGCTAGCCTGGGCTATATAGAGATACCCTGTCTCAAAAAAGTTCCTGTCTAGCTTCAAGATCCTTTGGACTTGACAATATTTTGCATTTTTTTCATATTCCATCTACCTTCTAGGACAGAAGATAAAATTTCATAATTTATAATTTTTAAATTTTATGAATATCAAAAGATATCCTCAGCTTCCTTCCCCCACCCTTCTCTCCGGTTTGCTTTTTTGAGACAGTATCACTGTGTAGCCCAGGTTGGCCTCCAACGTGAGGCAATCTTCCTGCCTCAGCCTTCCAAATGCTAGGATTATATGTGTGTGCCACCATGCTCTGCTTGAATTTTGTACTCTTGATTGGAAAGATCTTTTTACTAATACTTGTGCACACATGTCTATATTGCCTGTCTATGTTTGCCTCTTGGGCTTCCTTGTTGAATTAAACACTCCTTTGGGATGAGTGAGGGAAATGTTTCTAATATTTAGTAAGTCAAATTTAGGATTTAATTTCTCTGTTTTAATACATGCATGTAGTAAAATACGTACTTCAGGCTTCCATTCAACTGGCTTCACTGAATTACCATTAGCTAAAATACTTTTGTTCTAGTCCAAAACAATGAAATAGCACATATTACAAAGTGATCAGAGTGATTCTGTCATCTGTGATCTTATTTTTTATTCTACCAGTCATGTTAGATGGAAAATCTTCTACTTTTTTGCTTTTCAAAAGAATATTAAGGGCAAGCTGTCTAATTTCTCTCAGCAGAGATTCTTGAGAAAATGACTGAAAATATTATTGTATGAAAAAATTGTTACTGGCCATAGAAATTTGATGGATTTTGCTAGATATGAATGCAAACAGATTAAGGAAGTGCAGACCAAAGAGATCCTTCCTTTGGAAGGGCTATGTATCCAGGAAGCCTGAAAGAATCAGAGATAAAATCTCTTTTAACTCTAATCTAACAACCAGTGCCTCTTTTGCAAGGAAATGGAAGCAGAAACATTACCAGATCAATGAAAAGATAATGACATTCTAGAGAAAGGATACATTCTGATACAACAGAAAAAAAAAAATATTCCTCTGAAAATCATTAACTTATTTTTATGTGGGAAATAGTCTTCAGGCAGTGATACCTTCCAAGCATACAACTGGGCAAGCTACAGCATAGGATGTAAGATAAAAAAAAGGTTTTGAGAACTTGGATCATTTGAGCTATCATAGTACAAATATTTGTTCCTGGGAGATAAGATTATAAAGCAGTAAATTGTACTGTTCAGTCAGGGAATTTCTGCGAATCGATTTTTTCCCAGCAATTACTTTGCTCATTTGAATAAACACTTCTCTTGTTAGGATGACAGATACTCTGTTGGACAGACAGCTTGCTTGTCTGACAAGTTTGTTCATCAAAACACTTTGCTATGTCCACCAATCCCAAATTTGGCAAAACTGTACCTGTCATAATCAGTTACTGGCCACTGTGGAAGTTGTCAGAATCAAAATGAGGTCACCTGTGTCACCCCCAACCAAATGAAAGTAAGTAAAGCCTGGAATTTATGAAGAAAGGGTTCTTATACCTGATTGCCTGATAATAACTATCACAAAGGACTCTACTAGAGCCACAAGCTTGGACAGAGGCCACCACAACGTTATACAAAAATAAATAAGTAAATAAATAAATACTTCTACAAGAACACTGGCCAGCAACTCTTTAACCTCAGACTGGCAGCATGCAAACTTCCTTTTGTAATCCTTCTCATTTTTGTTTTTAAAAACCTCTTGCCTCAATGACCTTAAATATGCCATAGTATATATCTTGACACATGTAATTCCATTTTGGTGCTCTGCTATTCCCAAAGAAACATCATTATTACTTGGAGATTTGTATGCCAGTACTCTACCTGTTACAGTAAGTCTAATAAACATAACTTTGCTTGGTCAACAAGTTTTTTAGATGGTATTTTGGGAAACTAATAGGTGATGATCTTAGACATCCCAAGATCTTACTGCTTAGCTCAGGGTTCTGCTCAGAATCTATATGGTTCCTTGAGACTTCTTGAACTTCCTTCATGTTCAAGGGTTCTCCCCCTCCATTGGGTCTGAGGTCCAATACATTTTTTGAAACCCTTTAATACTGAGTTTATTTTGTGTCCTGGGAGTGATGAATCCTTTGATTCTCTGATCAGCTTTGAAAACTTACATTTGATGGGAAAATTGCTTTATTATCAATACAATGTTTTGACTCTTTTCTGTTCTTATCACATTTTGTTGTAAGTCCATAAGAGAAGATTCACAGGGGAGAGGATTAGCACAGGTTCAGTGTGTCTTTTTTTTTTTTTTTTTTCTCCTCCTTGGGGGTTGAACCCAGGGCACATACTTTGCAAGTGCTCTACCACGGGGCTGCATGTCCAGCCCATATTTTATTTTTTATTTTGAGTCAGGGTCTTGCAAAGTTATGCAGGCTGCCTCTGGCCTCAAACTTGACATCCTCCTGCCTCAACCTCCTAAGTCACTGGAAATAGAGGCATGTACCTCCACACCAGGCTGCTGTGTCTTATCACATCCCCCAACACTGACAAGTTCAGAAGATCTCAGCAGAGTAGCTATCCTTATGGAACAAATTTTCAAATCTAATATGAATGTTCTCCAGTCTCGCCCTTGTTTCTTTGATAATGTCTTTGTGTAGTTTCTTCTGCTCTGTGCTGGATGTTTCAGCAAGGTTGCAGGACTTGCTCCTGGACCAGATTCTCATCAAATGCTACAGTTGCTATGGGGTCTTCTTTGGCACACTGGACCAAACATGCTTTCACTCACGTGTACATTTCTCCCATTTATCTAATTTCACCAAGGATGATTTGAATAACTGTGACCACTGTGGTATTTCTGACATGAAAAAGATTAATCATTTGAGGCATAAATTTGGAAAAAATGGGAAGAAAACCATGGGAGGAGATTCCCTGACATGTCTGTCCAAATTGGAAATCACTTTTAAAATAAGAGATTTCCACTTCCCCTTCCCCACAAAGTTTCCTACTTTGTTGGTTATTCAGTACTAATATTTTAATAATAAGGTTTGATGGAATGGTTAAAGTCCCAAGTTATTGTTTAAAACAGGTATAATGATTTTTCTCTTCATGTGTATATGTGCAAAAAATAGATTGTCTTACATCTAAGTCTTCTCTTCTTGCATAGTTTGGGTAATTAGTCCTTTATGGTGATAAATTCATATTTATCTTAAGCTGGCTTCCTGTTCCATCCTCTTTCCCCTTTGCCTTCCCTTCCATTTCCCCTTCTCTATAGGAATCTGGAAATTATTTTGTTCATGAGCGTTGCCCTGTCATTATGTATGAACTTTAGAAAAATCTGCTGCAGATATAAAGTCAAGAATTTCCAAACAAAAAAGAGAGGAAATGCTAAATTATTTGTTTCTTTTGTATGTTTCCCCTTGTCAAAAATGTGACTCAGAAGAAAAGTTCACTGTGAGTTTACATAGCAGATATGGTTCCTAGATGTAAAGAGAAACTCAGCACTTAGAACTTTTGGCAAAATCCCAGTCTTTAAATTTCTTAATTTTTATTTTTAATTTAATTTTTTTTTTGACAGAGTCTCACTCTGTAGCTGAGGCTAGCCTGCGACTAGATATAAGGCTAACCTTGCACTTACAGTGTTCCTTCTATCTCATCTCCCAAGTGGTAGGATTTCAGGTGTGCACCATCATGCCCAACTTTTTGATACTTTATGATAGAGATTTATCTGCATTTGTAAAAGCCATAAAGGATATTCTTTCCAAATAGTCAATTCATTGAACAAATTTGATGTATCTAATTTTAAAGTCAACTCTGTATCTCCTTACTAATTTTAATGTCATGTAAAAATTTTTAGCAAAATATTTTAGTTAGTACAAGATGGGTTTAATTCTTCCCAATTTAAATGTTTAAGACTTCCTGCATTCGTTCCATTAGTTCAGTACGTCATTTTTGTTTCCATAAATTTTTTAGGATTAAAAAAATTGTGTTGCACAGGGCCCGGTGGTGCATGGCTGTAATCCCAGCAACTCGGGGGGCAGAGGCAGGAGGATCGCAACTTTAAGACCAGAGGCAGTCTGTGTAATTTAGCGAAACCCTGTCTCAAAAAGTAAAAAAAAAAAAAAAAAAAAAAAAAAAAAAAAAAAAAAAAAAAAAAAAAAAAAAAGTGTATTTACATGAAAATATAAGGAGAGATATCTTTTGAAAGAATTTAATCTTTTGAATTCTTATCATCTAGCCCAAGATGTCAATCATGCCAAAATGGAAAATCTTAGTTTAAACTTAAATTATGAATCCAGTTTATTTGGCTCATGATCCACTTTGATTATGTGAATCTGGGTTTTTATATATAAAATAATATAATAATACTATATATTATATAACATACAATATATAATAATATAATATTATAATAACTACAATAAATATAATAAAGTTTGGGTTTTTATATATAAAATAAGTTTCTCTGAAACTTAAAAAGACTGATATATACATATAATATATAAAATTTAGTTTCTTTAATTTCTAGACATTCTGGAAATATTAGATTTATGTAATACCTTATTAACATGTATAAACCAGTCAGGAGAGCTTTCTCTTTTGTAAGTCTTAATTATCGAATTTATTAATTCCCTCTGTACATAAAAAATATTTTTTTACTTTAAAATAGATTTATTTTGATATTATAATTTCAAATTTATAAGAATAGTACTGTGAATTTCCTTTTTTTGGAAATTTTTAATGTACATCTTAATGTGATTCATTCTGATATGCATTTCATTGTGATATTTCCATATATGCATTTTGTTGTGCATTACATAGATAAGTTCCCCCTTATCCTCTTGTGCACTTAGGGATTTGAGATCACCCAACAAGAGGTAAAGACTTAGGCCTGGTGCAGTGGCTCATGCCTCTAATCCCAGTGACTTGGCAGGTAGAGACAGGAGGACCATGAGTTAGAGACCACAAGCAGCCTGGTAATTTAGTGAGGGCCTGACTCAAAATAAAAATAGGGCTAGGGTTGCAACCTAGTGTTAGAGTACTTGCAAGTTATGTCAGAGGTCCTGAGTTCAACCCCCAAGCACCACAAAATAAATAAATAAATAAATAAATAAATAAATAAATAAATAAGTGAAAAAAAGAAAAGTAAAAAAAAAAGGTAAAGACCTTCCTCCATCACAAGAACACAGAATGAGTTTATGGCCTTATTTCTACAACCTCAACTACAAGAGAAAAAGAAAGAACACCACAGTCCAGGTACAAAGAATTAGTCTTCTTTCCAATGGTCACAAAAATACTTTCTTAGTTGATTTAAGTGCATAAATAGTCAAACAGAAGAACAAGCTATATTGTCTGCTGTTTCTAATCTGAAAAAGAGTAGATCCCCACCACTTTCACAGAGATTACTAAATGAGAAAAACATAAAACAGATGTGAGAGTTTAGCTCAGTTGGTAGAGTGCTGCTCTGCACTCGCTGAGGCCCTGGGGTTGATCCTCAGGGAAAAGGACTTGGTGGCCCACTACAGATACAATCCCAAAACAATTAGCCATTGAAAACCCTGTGAATAGCAGAGAAGCACTGTCATAGTGCCAGGCATGGCACAGTGTTGAGGAGTGTTTTATTCTATTGTACATAGGGTCACTATGAGTCGGACATGACTCAATTGCACCTAAAAACTATAGCAATCATTGCTCTGATCAAGAAGGAAATATTTACTTATCATATGCAAAACAGGTTCTATATACACAAGGTCTATATCAGACTCTGCCGTCCAGACCATCCTAGTAGACCACTAGTCCCTGCTTCTGGTTATAGAAAGTGCCTTAGTCTAAATGCCCACTTAGAGGTGACACAGACCAACTAACAAAGTTGATTGAAAACCAGAAAGGTAGAAACCCACACCACCTATTACCAGGCAGCAGAGTGCCTCTTACTTGTCCTTGGTCTTATTAAGAAAATAATTTACAAACGAGCCCAAAAGGAACCTGGACGATGTCAGTGGCAGTGAGAGCCACAGCCCAGAGCTGCTGCCTGCAGCCTGAGGAGTTACCCTCCTAGGGACTGCCACCTAGGCTGAGCCTGTCCTTGGCTGTGTCACAGAACAGAATCTCAGGACAAGTCAGAGTGAAATAAAGTTAGTGAGTTTACTATAGGAAAAGAATTAAAGAAGAATTAAAGAAAACTAATGTTCTTCAAGGGAAAGCCGGCTGCTCAGGGAAGAGGAAAGGGGCTTTCTTTTATCATTTTGGTAAGTTGCCACCCAGGTTTTTCCTCCCTATTTCTTCCCCTCCTGAGGTAGAGTTACTTTTTGAACAGAGAAGGGTCTATATAGCTGAAGCTAGCTTTATTAGTGAGACAAAGGACGTTATTGTCCCCGTGAGAAACATTTTAAGTAATTTTTAGTTTTGGTTATTCCCAGTTGTGGTGGTGTCTGGGGCAGACACGTTTATCTGTGCGGTCTGAAGATTACAGGCTGCACGAGCAGTTCCGAGCAAGCATTTGTATCCTAGCTGTCACAAGGTCACAAGCTACACATTGATATTCCTGTTTCAAAAGATGCCTGGGAAGCAGATGGCTGCAGAGGGTTCCTTGTTTTCTTTCTCCCTGTCTGGCGCCCCTTATCACAACTAGAAAAACAGCGAGTCAGCAAAGGTAAGCTTTTGAGGTTGGCTGGGAATCACTCCAGGAGCCAAGAAAAGACAGGCCTACACTTTCCAGTCCATTCTTGGACAGCAGTAAGTCTGCTTGAGCATCTTGGTGGGATGCCTCAACAACTTGTTGAAATATAATTTTCAAGGAATTGAAGCACAATTCGTACAAATATAGAATGTCCAGTTTTTTAAATAATGAGGAAACTGTCAATAACTCTTAATGAAGGATCTGAGATTTTACCCTACGTGCAAACTAAAGAATTGTCTGCTAAAGCTTCACGGATGTTGAAGAAGATATGATACGCTTGGTCAGAGGCCAAAAGAAATTTATTATTCATGAATATAAGCATTTTTGGCACTTCTCCAAACCATAATTTCCACACAGTGATATGAAGAGAGCTAAGTGACATCTGCATTGTAGGAGAGGAAGCCAGAGTTTAGGTAATCTGTGTCTTTTACAATATACACTAAACACATCTGATCGCTGATCTGGAGGGAGACCTATCTTCCATAGGCAGTCAGCAAATCTACACTTTGCTCTAGAAGGAAATACTGTGTCTTCCAAGATTACCTGTTACACAAATATTCTTGAAAACATAATTCAGAAAAAAAGGAAGTCAGTACCTCTGTTCATGAAAAATGTGGAAATGTGGGAGACTTAAGAAGAATTGTGTCCTAACATCAGCAATTTAATGCAAATTCAGAAAGCATTTAGGGGCTGAGGATATAGCTCAGTGGTAGAGCACTTGCCTAGTGTGTGGAAAACACTGGGGTTGAGCCTCAGCACTAAAAAAAAAAAAAAAAAAAAGGCCTTTTGAGGAACTATCAATTTAGAGGTACTTGAGTAAAGTAATATTAGAATAAGATTTCTGGCTTAGAGATAAAACTGATTACTTCACAATAAAAACAAACAAACAAAATCCAAGATAATTCTGGGAGTTACACACAGAAACGAAAAAATAACATGAATTTCACAAGTGTCTGGGTTCTATTCAAATATTAAACAGCAAAGGAAAACACAAGTTATAGTGCTAGTTTAATTTTCTTAAAGAAATAAACAATCCTCAGATATTTTTTATTAACTAATCTTTCAGTGTAACATTGAAAGGATAGGCTATTTTCTCTTCATTTTACTTCCAAGTTTGGGATAATTTTAATGTGATCATAATATGCTTTCTTATTTGATGTCATTGAATGGACACTCAGATGTTCTGACGTTATTTATCCAGGGAACTTCTATGCATCTTTCAAATATTTTCCTATGTTGTTGTTGTTAGGTGCCGTCGAGTCGGTATCTGACTCATAGCGACCCTCATAGGGTTTTCAATGGCTGACTGTTTCAGGATTGCCTTGGGAGTGGATTGCCAGACCCTTCTCCCATTTTTGTGGTGCTGGGAATTGAACTCGGGACCTGAGCGCAGCGCTCTACCAACTGAGCTAAATCCCAGCCCATATTTTCCTATAGCTATTAGCAAAAACAGATATATCTATAGTTGTCTTGACAATACTCAGGATACAAAATAGCATTGTCTAGAACACTGGGATATCCAATTTTCTTTGCTCATGTCCCAGAAGAAAACTAATATCATGTCTCCTATTGGACCTGACTCAATCCCGCCTAACAACATCTTAGTTGATAGAGTGCTGCATTATGCACTCTGAGGCCCTGAGTCCCATCCCCATCAGGGCAAAAATGTGAAAAGGATGTGGTAGCCTACTCCTGAAACAATCAACCATTGAAAAACCTATGAATGGCAAAGAAGTACTGACATAATACTGGGCATGGCACAGTGCTGGGTCATGTTTCATTCTGTTATACCTAAGGTCGCTATGAGTAGGACCTGACAACAACATCCAGTGGTTTATCAATTGTATTGTTTTCAAAGAACACATATTTCCTTGCTAATTTTCTCTATTATTTGTCATTTTTGATTTTCTTAAAGCCTTCTCTGAATTTATCATTTCTTTCTTTTGACTTTCTTCGGGTTCAATTTTTGCTTTTAAGTTTCAGAGGTAGAAACTTAATAATTTTAAATGTTTCTTCATGTGTAATATAAACATTTAAAACTATAAATTATACTGGTGGTGGTGGTGCATGTGACTTGGGAGATAGAAGCAGGAGGATCAGAAGTTTGAGGTCAGAGGCAGCCTGTATAATTTAGCGAGACCCTGTGTCAAGATAAAAAATATAAAAGGAAGTGGGGGTGCAGCTCATTGGTAGAGGCCTTACAAAGTATGTGCAAGGCCCTGGGTTCAGTCCTCTAGCACTGGGAAAAAAAATAATAATACAAAAAACATTATAGATTACTCTCTTGAGCCAGGCATGGCGGAAGACACCTGTAATCCCTGTGCTCAGTAAACTGAGGCAAGAGGAACACAAGTTAAAGGCCAGCCTGGGCTACATAGTGAGGCTCTGTCTTCAAAAATAAAACAAGAGAAAAACTAAAATGCAAACCCAAAACAAAACAAATACCAAACTGGGAGCAGTGGCACATGTCTGTAATCCCAGTGACTCAAGATGTGGAGGCAGGAGGATTGTAGGTTGGAGGCCAGAGGCAGCCTGTGTAATTTAGTGACACCCTGTCTCAATTTAAAAAACAAAAAAGGGGCTGTGAGTGCAGCTCAGTGGCAGAGCACTCACAAAGTATGTGTGAGGCCTTCCGTAGATTCAGCATTCCAATATCACAAAAACAAATATACAAAACAAAATACCCCTAAACAAAACAAACCTACCAAATGATAAACTAAAAATCTATAGATTTCTCTCTAGATATTGCTGTAGTTGCATCCTGTGCATTTTGATAGAAAGTATTTTTATTTTTTTAGTTTAAAATATTTTAGATTTTTGTCATTTCTTCTTTGACCAATAGTTTATTTAGAAGTATAATTTCAAAATATTTAGAGATTTTGTAGATGTTTTTGTTATTCTTTTCTATCTTTAAGACCAAAACTATACTCAATTTAAGGACATAAATTGATGAGATTTAACAGACACATAACTTACAAAACAGCATTGCTAATCAAGATCCTGAATATTTCCATCACCTCCCCAATTTCCTCATGTTCTTTTTCAGTTCATCACTCCCTCCTTAACTGATAGGTTATGATGGTTTTAAAATATACTATATAAATAATAATCAAAAGAAACTTGGAGTAGCTATGTTAATATACAATGTAGACTTCACAACAAGGAATATCATCTGGGATAAAAAGTGATATGGAAAGATGATTCAAGCAATCATGGAGCATTCTTCAAATAGACCATGTTATGCCTCATATGACAAACTTGACAAATTAAGAAATTATGAAATCATGCAAAATGATAATGGAAAAGCAACCCTTGAAAACTGGACATAGCTTGGTATGGTTACTCGGGGAAAACAATAAATTTGTTAAAAAACACAGTGAAGGATAATACTTCAGTGTAGATACCAAGTTGTAGAATCTTTGAGGAAAACAAATTTCATTTCCCATAAATTATAATATCTGAGTGTGGAAAAAAGGTGAAATATGTTAAAATGTTGGCAAAGTTTGCTTAATTTTGATGAGTTTATTTATAAAAATATTTTAATATACTTTACTGCCAAAGACCAATTCAGGGCAATACTAGAATTTTATTTTCTCTTTGTTGAAATATAAATTGATCTTGAAATATTTAGTCTACTTTTAATAAGGAAAATAAAAGATTTACTTACCTTCTATTTAATCTGCAGATTCAGCAGAAATTTTGTATATTACTGGAGTAATTTCCTATAATTTGCGGTGACTGTATTATGTTATTTATTATTTTTTAGAAGTTCAACACTTCATAAAAGCTAAAGTTCCTTATAATTGTTTTACCTTCTTTTATGTTTATTATAAAATATTATAATTTTCATTTATGTATAATTAAGCTATAACCAGTCATTGCTCATAGGTAATTGTGGTCTTTTTTGTTTGTTTATTTGTTTGTTTGAGACAAGATCTCTGTAGTCTAGACTGGTGTTGAAATTGCTAACCTCTTGCCTCAGCCTTCCAAGTGCTGGAATTACAGTATGCACCACCACATCTGGATTCAAATGTGCTGTTTTTATTAATCAAATGACCAAGTCTTTTCTAATAAATATGTTTTGTTTCTTCAAAATCATATCCTAAAATCAGAAAAAAGATGGATGGAATTTTTTCATTTTTTTACTGTGGTAAAATATATATATCATAAAATTTATCATTTAAGCCTTTTTTTTTTTTTTTTTGGTACTGGGAGTTGAACCCAGGGCCTCATGCTTGCATGCTTTGCAAGTGCTGGACCACTGAGCTGTACCCCTAGCCCATTTTTTTTACTTTTTGAGACAGGGTCTCACTATGTTATTCAGACTGCCTCTGGTCTCAAATTTGTGAGACCTCCTACCTCCACCTCTTGAGCTTCTGGGATTACAGGGATGCACCACCCCTCCCAGTTTATTTAAACCACTTTTAAGAGTAGAGTTCTGTGGCATTAAGTACATTTACATTGTTGTACACTGGTATCATCCTGCATCTCTGTAACATTGTGATCTTTTCTAAATGAAATGTTGTTGTTGTTAGGTGCCGTCGAGTTGGTATCCGACTCATAGTGACCCTCTGTACAACAGGGGAAACACTATTGTCAGTGCTTCTCTGCTGTTCATAGGGTTTTCAATGGCAGATTGATTTTTGGGAGGGGGTTGCCAGGTCCTTCTCCCAAGCCTACAGCTTCTGGTGTTCCCATGTGGTCTCCCATCCAAATATTAACCAAGCCCGATCCTGCTTAGCTTCCGAGTTCTGATGGGATCGGATGCCACAGGGCTACCGCTGCAGGCCTAAATGAAATACTACACCCATTATACAATAATTCCCATTTTCCTTGCCTCCTGGCTCAGGTCTCTGAGTCTGAGTACTTGAGAGAGCTCATGTAAGTGAACTCTAGCAGTATACTATTGTTTTGTGACTGGTTTATTTCACTAAGCATAATATCTTCAAGGTTCACTTATAGTATGTGTCAGAATTTTCTTCCTTTTTAGGGCTGGATAATATTTCATGGTACATATATACCATATTTGTTCATTGATTAATCTATTGATGGATACTTGGGAAGTTTCCACCTTTTTACGGTTGTGAACAATTCTGCTTTGAACATGAGTGTACAGAAATGTCTTTGAGATCCTGCTTTTAATTCTTTAGAGTATATGCTCAGAGGTGGAGTTATTGGATCATATTATGTTTAATTATTTTGAGGAATCACCATTCTGATTTTCATAGCAGCCTGTCAAGTTGAGTCCAACTCAGAGCGACCTTAACTACAACAAAACGAAACACTCTCCAGTTCTGTGCCAGGCACACGAGCTTGTTTAAGCCCATTGTTGGAGATACTGTCAATCCATCTAGTTGAAGGTTTTCCTTTTTCTCATTGATCTGCCACTTTCCCAAACATGATGCCCTTCTCCAGGGATTGATCCCTCCTGACAACATGTCCAAAATACATTAGAAGCAGTGTAGCCATTCTTACTTTCAAGGAGCACTCTGGTTGCACTTCTAGGGCTGATCTGGTGGTCCTTTTGGCAGTCCATGGTATATTCAATATTTGTCTCCAGCACTATAATTCAAAAACATCAGTTCTTTTTCTGTCTCACTTATTCTACGTCCAGCTGTCACAACCACATGATGCAACTGAAAATACCATGGCATGAGTCAGGTGCACCTTCATGTTCTATGTGATGTCTTTCCTTTTCGATACTTTAAAAAGGATTTTTGCCACAGTTTTTTCCCAATGCAATGTGTCTTTTGATTTCTTGACTGCTGTTTCCACGAGTGTTGATTGTAGAACCAAGTAAAGCAGAATCTTGGACAACCTCAATCGTTTTCTCCATTTATCATGAAGCTTCTTACTGACCCAGTTGTTAAGGATTTTTGTTTTGTTGATGTTGAGGCAACAATCCATACTGAAGACTGTGCTCTTTGATCTTCATCAGTAAACATTTCAAATACTCTTCACTTTCAGCAAGCAGAGTTTCATCATCTACATAACACACGTTGTTAATTAGCCCTCCTGTAAGCATGATGCTAGTCAATTTGTTTCCTATATATTGCATCTGGTGGATTCCATGCATGTAGTCACCATTTATGTTGGTGAAAAAAATACATTTACAATGAAAATGTCATTGGCCTGACAAAATTCTATCATGTGATCCCCAAGGCCATATTTTCTGACTACTAAGCCTTCTTCTTTGTTTCCAGCTTTTGCATTCCAGTCACCAGTAATTATCAGTACATACTGATTGTATGTTCAATCTATTTCAGATTGCAGAAGCTGGTAAAAATCTTCCCTATCTTCATTTGTGGCCTTAGTGGTGGATGCATAAATTTGAATAATAGGCATATTAACTGGCCTTCCTTGTAGGCATATGGATATTTTTCTATCACTGACAGCATTTTACTTCAGGAGAGATCTTGAGATGTCTTTTTTGATGATGAATGCAATTCCACTTCTCTTTAATTTGTCATTCCCAGCTTGGTCAGCCCATGTCAGTCCATTTTAGCCTACTGATGCCTAGAATCGCAATGTTTATGTGATCCATTTCCCTTTTGATGATTTCTAATTTTCCAAGGTTCATATTACGTGTACATTCCATATTCCAGCCAAAATGAATGTCTACAATTGTTCTTCCTTGTTTTGAGTTATGCCACATCAGCAAATGGAGGTTCCTGGGGCTTTACTCCATTTCCATCATTGAGGTTGACTCTACTTTGAGGATGTAATTCTTCCCCAGTAGTCTTTTGAGTGCCTTCCAACCTGGGAGTCTCATTTTCTCTGCTATTCACAGGGTTTTCCATGGCTAGTTGTTTCAGGAGTGAGCTGCTGGGTCCTAATCCCTAGTCTGTCTTAGTCTGGGAGCTCAGCTGAAATGCGTCCACTATGAGTGTCCCTGCTGATATCTATAATACCAGTAGCATGGTTTTCAGCATCACAACAACACACACGCCCTCACAGTACAACAAACTGACAGATTAGATGGGGGCATAACATCCTACCATTCTATATTTGCACTGACAATGCACAAGAGTTCCAGTTTCTTCATGCCCTTGTCAACGCTTGTGATTTAATTTACATATATATTTATATATATACTATAATGGCCATCCTTATGGTTGTGAAGTAGTATGTTATTGTGATTTTTATTTGTATTTTCCTTATAATTAGTGATATTTAGCCTCTTATGTGTTTATCATTCATTTGTACATATTGTTTGGAGAAATGTCTATTCAAGTTCTTTGACTATTTTTTATTCAAACTTTGTTGTTAATAGCAGTAATTCTTTATGCTTCATATTAACTCCTTACCAGTTTATGACTTACAAATATTTTCTTCCCATCCATGAATTGCCTTTTTACTCTGTTGATAGTGTCCTTTGATAAGCAAAATTCTAAAATCCAACGTAAAATAATCTATCCACTTGTTCTCTTATTGCTTTCAATGTCATATCCAAAAAATAATTGCCAAGTCCCTCATGATGAAATTTCCCCAGTGTTTTCTTCTGAGGGTTTTATAGTTTTAGCTTTTACGTTTAGAGCATTGATTCACATGAAGTTAATTTTTGTATATGGTATAAAGGATCCAACTTCATTCTTTTGTAATGTGAATATCCAGTTTTCCCAACATTATTTGTTGAAAAAAATAGAATATTTCATAAATTTGAGCATTGTAATTTGAAAAAATAATCAGCTGACTTTTTTAAAAGTTTGCTAAAACTTCAAGGTCATAAAAACTTCTTTTGCTTTTTTTGAAGCATTATATTTACTTATGTGTCAATATATTTTTAACATGCATTCAGTCCCAAAATAAAACACTTCATTTTAAATATTCTTTATCATAAAGTAGGCTTTGTATTACATAATTTAAAAAATTAAGCCAGACTGTTTTCTTACTGAATAGGAAGAAATCTGAACTTATCTTTATATATTTAAAAATTATTATATATTTAAATCTTAATTATTTTAAATGCTAGAAATACTGTTTTAGATGTTATTTATATTCTTTGTTGATAATGCTAATGTAAGATATTTTTCTTAAATTCCAGTTTTTATTGTATTCTCTATAAAATGGATAAAATGATTTTCAGAAACTTGAAGGAGAGTTCATAGTTAAAAGAAGATTAGAAAATGTTGGGTGGTAATTACAAAAGGGTTATGGAATTTTTTTGCACATACTTTGCAAATACTCTACCACTGGACTGCACTCCCAGCCCATTTTTAATTAATTTATTTATCTTATTTTGGGACAAGTTCTATCTAAGTTATGCAGGTTGCCTCTGGCCTTGAACTTGCCATCCTCCTGCCTTCCTTCTGAGTTGCTGGAATTAGATAATTTTCTTAATGAAAGCTAGTGTTTTGAAGTTTTCCTTGTGTAAATCTTCAGGGTCTTTTGTTAGATTAATTCAAAATATTTAATTTTTTTGGTGGGCTATTATGAAGGCAATTGTTGCTTTAATTTCCTTCTCTTCCTGCTCACTATAGGTACAAAAGAAGGCTGCTGACTTTTGAGTGTTAATTTTGTATTCTGCTACTTTGATAAAGGAGTTAATTAGCTGTAAGTTTTCCAGAGGAATTTCTGGGGTCCTTTGGGTAAAGGATGGAAAATTTCAAAACATTAATGAAAGAAATTGCAGAGGACGTCAGAAGATGGAAGGACCTCCCCTGCACGTGGATTGGGAGACTCAATATTATAAAAATGGCTATATTACCAAAGCAATTTGCAGATATAATGCAATCCCCATTGAAATCCCAATGACAGACTTTGCAGAAATAGAAAAAAATCAAAAAATTCATATGGAAACACAAAAGGTCACTTATAGCCAAAATAAATTTAAGCTAAAACACTAGGGCAGACAGGATCACAATAACTGACTTTAACTATACTATAGGGCTATAGTAGCAAAAACAGCTTGGTACTGGCACAAAAATAGGCTTGAAAAACAGTGGAACAGAATTGAAGACTCAGAGGTACACCCACACAACTATAGCCATCTGATTTTTGACAAAGGGGCTAAGGACTTTCAATAGAGAAAAGTAGCCTCTTCAACAAATGGTGCTGGGAAAATTGGATATCCATTTGCAGAAAATTAAAAGTAGACCCCTATCTCTCAATTTGCCTGAGAGTCAATTTGAAATGGATAAGAGACCTCAACATAAAACCAAAACCCTTAAAACTCCTAGAATAAAAGATAGGAAACATGCTTCAACACATAGGCATAGGAAGATATTTCCTTAACAAGACTCCAATTGCCTAGGAAATGGCACCAAGAATTGACAAATGGGATTACATGAAATGGGATTACATAAAAACTTCTGTATAGCAAAGGAAACAATCAAACAATTAAGGAAGAGCCCACTGAATGGGAGAAATCCTTTCCATCCTACACATCTGATGGAGGACTAATTTTTAGAATACACAAAGAACTTAAGAAAGCAAATCCCAAGACAAATAAATAACCCAATACAAAAGTGGGCAAAGGAAATGAACACACAATTCTCAAGTGTAGAAGTTCACAGGGATAAGAAACACATGAAAAAATGCTTAATATCTCTAGCCATTAGGGAAATGCAAATCAAAACAGCACTGAGATGCCATCTCACTCCAGTAAGAATGGCCAAGATCAGCAAAATAAATTATTAACCAATGCTGATGAGGATGTGGAGAAAAGGGAACACTTTTATACTACTAGTGAGACTGTAAATTCTACCATTTTGAAAATCAATATGGAGATACCTCAGAAAACTAAGAATAGAACTTCCATATGACCCAGCTATACTATTCCTGGGAATATACCCAAAGGGAGACAAGTCATCATACCACAGAGACACCTGCATCTCCATATTTAATGCAGGACTCTTCACAACCGCAAAAATATGGAACCAACTGAGATGTCCATCAACAGAATAATAGATTTAAAAACCTGTGGTACATATACACAATAGAATATTATTTGACAATGAGAAAGAATGAAATAATGTCATTTGCAGCAAAATGGATGGAACTAGAGAATATCATTTTAAGCAAACAAACACAGGCTCAAAAAGAGAAATACCAGATGTTCTCACTCGCATGTGGGAGCTGAATCCTACTTAAAGGAAGGAAAAAACCCTACACTTATGTAGTTATATAGAAAGAACAATAAAACTTAGCTAAGAACAGAAAACATAAGCAGAATAGAAAGAGGGAAGGAGGAGATTACCAAGGGGAAGTGAAAGTTGTGGGTAGGGGGGAAATAATGTAAAGGAATAAAGTAGGAGAGGATACTCTCAGTGTAAATGATACAAATTTATGAATATATAGGAAATATAGAGGAATATAACCCATAATTGTATACAAGTTTTACTACATATTAATCAAATGATTCCATAAACTTTGTAAGCTGATGAAAATGTAACCAAAAGTCTTACTATATTACTCTGTGCTCCATCAACATTTATCAATAAAGGGGAAACAAAAGAAAAAAATGAAAGCTAGTGATCCATTCAGCTGTCTCTTATTTTGTAAGCTTGATAATAGGATTGGATTTGATTGGTGGATTATTATTAATTTGAATATTTCAATATTATAAGCTTTAGGTGATGAACAAATTATTCAGTGTCACTGAGCAATACCTAGAGAAATAGAAAGAGAAGGAAGGAGAGATGTTTCTAGGCATCAGGCCACTGTAAAACCAGTTGAATTGGGGTGCAAGAGCAATTATGTTATTGCTAAAGTAAGGAATATAAATATTGCACTCAAATATTTTGTCACAAAAAAGTATCATTAAAATGTATTTCAGTAAAATTTTTGAAAGAGCAACATTTCTAGTATCCTGGTAACTTCCTAACTTTTCAAATTTTTTTTTTTTAATTCATCTCTTCCTCTTATTGACAGTAACTCTTTTAATCCTGATCCTCAACCTGGGTATTCATGAATTTATCCAAAAAACATTTATATAATAATTATATTGCTGCTATAGCACTCATGAGATGATGAGGTCCCAGATAAGACAAAAGGAACCGAAAAAGTGGGTTTAAAGTATAATGAAGGCTAATTGAAATACAGGAAGAAAGGTAGGTTGGGAATCATAAAGTAGGGTATGATCATGACTTTCGCATAAGTATACAGTGGATACCTGTCAAAAATTGCACACAATTCATTAGTGAAGGAGCCACATATATTACAATTGATTGAAATGACCGATGTGATGATGCACACTTGTAATTCTCCAAGGAGACAGAGGCAAGAGGATCGCAAGTTTGAGACCAGAGGCAGCCTGCATAACTTGGCAAGACCTTGTCTCAAAATAAAAAAAAAAAATTGAAAAGGTGTTAGGGGTGCAGCTCAGTGGTAGAGTTCCCTGGGTTCAATCTCCAGTACCCCACCCCCCCAAAAAATTGATTCAAACGAAAGTTTAAGAATCACACATAAATAAGCAGTAAGTATGCTGGAATTAATTTATAAGTAGTTTATAACTGCTTATTCTATGATAGGTAGAGAAATCAATTTATAGAGATGGATTTATTTTCTTCCAGACAAAATTCATCCATGATTGTGGCCAACAATCATTTGCATTGCTATTAGATAATTACAATTTACAAGAATTGTGAAATAGCTCAAAGGTGAAGAAAATCATGGAGAACCTATAGAATCAAGTAACAGTAATAGTGTGCTTTGACAACTTCCTAGTTTTCCATTGAAGAAACTGAGTAATCCTTTTTTGTTCATTTCAAAAGACAGAAGGTACATGTCTAATTAAAAAATTTTCATCCAGGTGCCGTGGTACAGGCCTGTAATCCCAGCAACTAGAGAGGCTGAGGCAGGAGGATGGTAGATCTGATGCTAGAGATAACTCACATAACTTTGACACTTTATCTCAAAAATAAGAATTAAGAAGGAGGCTGAAGGAGTGGCTCAGTGGTAGAGTGCTTGCCTAGCATGAGTGAGGCCCTAGATTCAACCCCCAGTACTGAAAAAAACAATTTTTTTTTTAACTTAAATTTCTTCAGCAATTCTAAATGCTGATCAATGTTCTTTACATTTGACATTTGGTAATAGGTTTTTTGTTTTTTGTTTTTTTCAGAAAAGACTGAGAACAAGTCTTAAAGAATCTTAATATTTTTTAATCTGATTCCACCAGATGTTGTTAGGTTCCCTCGAGTTGTATCCAACTCATAGTGACACTCATAAGGTTTTCAAAGGCTGATTGTTTTGGGATTGGTTTGGGAATGGGTTGCCATGTCCTTCTCCCATTTTTGTGGTGTTGAGGACTGAACCCAGGGCCTCAGAGAGCACAGAGCAGCACTCTACCAACTGAGCTAAACCCCAACCCTATTATCCATTGGTTACCTGTATATTCCTCTTTGCGCAATTTACTGCCCCAGAAACTCAGTCTTTTTCCTTTGCCTTGTCACACTTTTAAAATTTATTGTCCTAAAATTGATTGTTATGATTCTATACAAGCTCGCATGCTAACCACTGAGTAAGGCTCTATGTGTATGTGTGCTGCTCATGTTAATAGACTTTTATTATCTTTCTCTTATTAATCTTCCTTTGGTCAGTCTACTTTATAAGATCCAGCCCATCCCGCATAGGTAGGGGGAGGGAGAAAAGAAAATGTCCCTTCTCACATGTTGTCCACCTTCAGCCATGGAAATTTCATCTCATCATTTTCTGTCCTTTTGGCATCTTCAGTCTTGCATTCACCTCAGCAGTGAGTGTTTTCCAGATAGAGCCAGACTTTGACTCTGTGGCTCCAAAGGTATTTCTTGGTTTCTTCCTTTACAGCTGGTATTTATTGGTTAAATAAACTCTGAAATTTCACAAACCCTTTGTGTCAAATAAGGAAAATAAGTGTTCTAAGGTAAAAGAGAGCACATTAACAATTTACACTGAAAGCCTTAGACAGTAAAGGAGGAAAAGATATGTAAACATAAGGAAACATAAATCATGCCTCAATTTAATTTTTTTTGCTATCATACTACTATGACAAAGTAACATTTTCCTATGTTATTAATTCAGAAAATATTGCTTTCATATTGGGAATATGCTGGAAGGGTTATGGAGCACCTGGTAACCAAAGGTAGCCAATTTTACAAGAGAAAGTCTTGTATTCCCCTGGTAAATGTAAGATTGTTATTCCAGCTTTGGCAATAGCAAGTAAGCACTCTGTTAAAGTTACCAAGTTACTTACTCCCCAGTTTCCATGGTAACCAACTTTTTTTTTTTTTGGTATATGTATTAAAAAATCATAAAATTAAGAATGGAGTTTCTTTCAGAAATAAGTTCCACAGCAGAGGACTGAGAAGTGAGTAGTATGTATTTTAATTAACTTTAGAATGGATAGACACTTCTGGTTCCTTTGTAATAATCATAATACAGTGTTTCTTCATTAAACTAAAAGAAGATGTGGAAATGTGAAGAAATACTCAAAACAGGATTTAACTTCAAAAAGGGGGAAAATACTGCTTAATACTGAGCATGCTAATGGACTGGAGCTAAAGAGCTGAGAAAGTAATTCAGTCACAATGTTTCTTTTGTCTACTGCTAGAAAGGAATGCATAGGTTACAGGCACATAGAATCCCTTTTCTATGGTAACAGCTACTTTCCCCAGGGCAACAGGAAATGGGAAGAGAAAATATTTTTGCAGGCCTGATGTGGAGTTAAGTTCATGCAGTCCTTGGTAAATCACCAGGCTTCACCAGACTCCTGCTCTCCCTTCACCAAGGACTCTTTGCCCTGTTGCTCTTTCCCTTCTGTTACACTTCCTGTATTCTAGCAAAGCTTACTTTTATCACTCTGTCATAAATATTCTTAAAGATGTAAATACTTGACTATAGGTTATTTTAGATTGATTCAAAATAGGGAATACACTCCTACTAATCACAAGACAGATGCTCCCAAGGTGGCATTTAAGATATTTGAACAGAGTAGACATGATGGGGCTAGGATTTAGCTCAGTGGGTAGAGCGCTGCACTGCAGTCTCTGAGGTCCCGAGTTCAATTCCCAGCATCACAAAAATGGGAGAAGGGCCTGGCAATCCACTCCCAAGGCAATCCTGAAACACTTAGCCATTGAAAACCTTATGAGGGTCGCTATGAGTCGGATACCGACTCAACGGCACCTAACAACAACAACAACAAGACATGATGATACATGCCTGTAGTCCCAGAACTTGGGAGGCTGAGGTAGGAGGATCACAAGTTTGAGGCCCACCTCATACACAATGAGACTCTGTCAGAAAAAAGAAAAGGCAAAAAAAAAAAAAAATACTAATAAAGGAGACACCATGAGGAAGGAATCCTATGGTGAGCCTAAAATAACACCACTGTAGCTGCCTTCTTCTAAACCACAAAGATAGATTATCTATTTTTTTCTGTCTTAGATTGGGTTAAAAAAAAAACATAACATAAAATTTACCCCCTTAACTGCTTTTAAGTATGTGGTGCAGTAGTGTCAACTATATTCTCATTGTTATGCAGTGATCACCAGAATGTTTATGTCTTGCAAAACAAACTGTATGTCTATTAAACAATAACTCCTCATTTTCCCCTGCTCTCAGTCACTAGCATCCATGAGTCTACTTTCTGTTTCTATGAATTTGACTACTTTAGATATCTCATAGAATGAATCCATATACTATGTCTGTTTGTGACTGGCTTATTTCTCTTAGAGTAATGTCTCCAAATGTTGATCCATGTCATTGCCATGTGACATGATTTCCTTTCTTTCTAAGGCTGAATAATCCTCAATTGTGTGTATAAGCACACTTTGTTTATTCATCCATCCATTGATATATGTTTGAGTTACTTCTATGTCTTGGCTATTGTGAATAGTGCTGCCATAGGTATGAGTATGCAAATATCTCTTGGAGAACCTGCTTCAGTCTTTTGGATATACATGAGAAGTGAGGGTACTGGGTCACATGGTAATTCCATGTTTAATTTTTTGAGGAACTATTATATTATTTTCCATAGCACCTGTGCCATTTTGCATTACCACCAACTATGCTCAGGGGTTCTAATTTCTCTACATTCTCACTAACAACACACACACACACACACACACACACACACACACACACACACACTTGGTGGTAGCCATCCTAATGTGAATGAAATAGTATCTCATTAATATTTGAAAATTTGTGTTTTAGTAGTACTTTTTTACTAGATCATCTAATTTTTTAACATTGCTTACATCACTAAATTATCATGTCATATCCCTGCAAATATTACAATACTTGCAAACAATGTTGCAAAAGAATGAAAAAGATCAGTGATTCCCCAAGACTCACAGGAAGTTATTAATAGGTTGAGAGTCGGATTGTAGCTAAACATCCATTCATTTATGTAATTTTTGGAAGCATACATAAAATCCTGATTTCCAGGTTCTGTTATTTTGTATGTTGAAATGTGAGAATTTTTTCCTCCCTAATATAATGCCATCCATTTTTTTAAAATTAAGAGTGTATATAAGAATGTTATATATTTTTCCACATATTAACATAAGGATTCTTCCCAAACTTCTTTAAAGAAAAGGAAAAGGAAATGATGTCTGGCTAACAATAATGATATAATACAACTTCTTAATAAGGTTTCAAGAAAATATAAAAGCAATATAAATTAAGCCAAGAAAAGGAAGTCTTATGATATACCACAAGAAATTCCAAAGTAATTTAATGAGTTTCCCAAGATATGTGCCTCTTCTTTTAAAAGATGCTATCTGAATACTAGGTGTGCAAGATTTGATTAAAATATATAAAAACATCCAGAATAACACCAATGAGTCTAGGTGGGCATCTTCTATCAGCAATTCTGAAATCACATTGCCTGAGACGGCAGCATCTGCATGACCTGGGAATTCATTAGAAATGAACATTCTCAGGCCTTACTCCAGTTCTACAACATCAGAAACTCCAGGTAGGGTGCAGTAATCTGTGACTTAGTAAGTCCTTCCAATGATTCTGAATGCAAGCTGAAGTTTGAGAACCATTCCCCTAGATAACCCTTGGATGGCTGTCACCCAGTTGTGACATTGAAGAGATATGGTACTCAATTTTTTGCCTCACTTTCAAATTTTACCAATATTTTCATTGCAAATAAAAATGTTTATAATTTGTACTTATTTTTGTCAGATGTCAAAATGTATTTTCATATTTAGGGCCTTTGTTTCTCCATCGTTCCACAGGCACTTTTATAGCATATGCTTCAATTTTTTTAAAAAAGGAGGAAAATGCTAATGTTATAATTTTTTCATCAAATAAACTTTGTGCATATAATTTTCCAATATTTTAAGGGGAATTTTGAGAGACATTATTTTGGAGTCCACACAGATCTGCATTTGCTACGTTAGACCTCTAGAAAACTTAGAAGAGATCTCACCTTATAATACTGGTAATGTATTATTTCTTCTACATAATAAATGTTATTGTTAAATGAGTAGTTAACATTGATTCTTTTGTTGCATATTACTAGAAAAATTATAGTTCTTTTAAGTGTGCTGACAGGACTAATTTCTAATCATTTTTATAACTTTGTTCTCCTTTATATAGTACTGCCAAATAGTACTATGCAGAATAAGGAGGGGGAAAAAAAAGCTTCTAGCAGTAACATATTCTACTTCACACTAGTTTTCATGAGTCATCTCAATAATATGTTGTTTTGAAGGTCAGCAGCTGGCAGGAAAATGTAAGGAAGAAATAATACATGAAGTTTTAAACTTGCGTGTTTTACCATAGTACACACACACAAAATCTCTGTACAACCAATTTACATAAGTCTGTTTACACTTTTGGATTTTCTCTATCTTAAATTTACAAGTGTAAAATGTGATTACTTCTATGTAGCCATGAGCATAGTGCAATGCTTTTGAATGTTAACAGAGAGAAATGAAACGTGTAATTGCATACATGTTTATTGTAGAAAATTTAGAAAGTACAATCTAAAGGAAAAAATATCGTCACTCAAAAGTGTACCTCCAGAATAACAAAATTAATATTTTATCTTCTTGTCAATATATATTAATGTTAATATTTTTATGCAAGTGGACACTGTTCATAAGAGAGCGAAGGAAATAACTTCTTAGTAGAAGTACTACAATTAAGCTGGGGACTGTGGCATATGCCTGTAATTTCATCTACTTGGGAGGCTAAAGCAGAAGGATTGCGTGTTTCAGGCCAGAGTCATCTTGCACAATTTAGTGAGACTCTGTCTCAAACTAAAACAAATTTTCAAAAGTGGCTGGAGGAGTGGCTCAGTGCTAGAGCACTTGCTTAGCATGCACAAGGCCCTGGGTTCAATTGTCCTGTACTGAGGGAATTAAAAAAAAAAAAGCAGTACTGAAATGATTGTACAAACATTAAATGATAATTTTCATTTTTAAAGTATGGTGGTAAGGATACCTAAGCCCAAGAATATTGGCATGAACACAAGTTCTTTACATACCAATGAAAGCATTGAATTTTCAGTCAGACCAACACATCTTGGTCTATTTTACTTAGTCTAAGATAGTCTGATAATTCTAATTTTACCAGTTGGTTTATCCACTCATTGAAATGTGCTTACCATACCAAGGTGACAAACATTTCATTTCATCCATAAAATCACCTCAAAGATCCGGAGTAATAAAAGAATAACAGCACTGGATACAAAACAGAATGTCACTGTTATACTTAAAATTTGAGGAATTCTTAAAAATATACAGTAGAGCCAGGTGCGGTGATATACACCTGTAATCCCAGGGACTTGAGAGGTGGAGGAAGGAGGATTGCAAGTTCAAAGTCAGAGGTAACCTGTATAATTTAGCAAGACCTTGTCTCAAGATAAAAAATTAAAAAGGGATGGGGTACAGCTCAGTAGTAAAACACTTGCAAAATATGAGCAAGGTTCTGCGAGTCACGTCTGACTCATAGCAACCCTATGTACAAGACAACAAAATATTCCCCTACACTGTGCCAGGCACATGATCTTTTTTATGTTTAAGTCCATTGTTGCAGTCACTGTGTCAATCCATCTAGTTGCTACATATGCATATATATGTATATGTATATGTAAATATATATATATATTTACATTATATATACATTATATATATACACATATATGTATATATATGTATATATGTAATATATATATACATTATATATATTTACATTATATATATGTTAAATATATATATATATATATATATATAGAGAGAGAGAGAGAGAGAGAGAGAGAGAGAGGGAGGGAGAGAGAGATGCATATATACACACACATAGCCAATAGCAGAATGAGTGCTAAAAGCCTCAGAGGAATACACAGCATTGAGCCAGAAGGTTTGGTAGTGGGAATTGGCCATCAGCCAAATAGCGAACCAATCCATTGAGGAGTTGTGCAACAGTTGGAATGGTGCCAACTTGAACATTCTTTAACATAAAGGCTAAATCTCATTGTTGTTGTTAGATGCCTTTGAGTCGGGTCTGACTCATAGCAACCTTCATAGGGTATCCAGTGGCTGATTGTTTTGGGATTGCTTCAGGAGTGGACTGTCACCTCCTTCTCCCATTTTGCAGTGCTGGGGATCAAACCTGGGTCCTAAGAGAATACAGGGCAGCCATCTACCAACTGAGCAAAACCCCAGCCCAAATTCCATTAGGAGAATTAAATAAAGTAGAATTTCTGCCTCATGGAGAATGAAGACTCACCATGAGCTTTTTGGCTAAATAAAGTAAGGTAAAAAAAATGAAATTTGACTCTCAGTATGTACATAAAGACAGAACAAAGATATGCAGCTGGATACCAAGATGAATTGGACCACAGTGATCCTTTCCTTATTTCACCATTTGAGGAAGGTCATTAGATTGTAGATCTGTTTCTTCTATTTGGGTCCTTCAGAAAAGCTTTTTACCTCTTGGTAGGTATCATTCCTATAAACTTTCCCTCACCCTACTGATGGGGAGCTCTTAAGTCACTGCTCCACTTTGAAGGAGTCATTCTCCTTTGGATAGGAAAGCTTGAAGGTGGCTAAGGAACCCCAGGCCATCTAAAGTCATGAATCAAATCCTTATTTATAAGTATGAACATGCACACATGCGCACATACACGCACATATACACACACTCCCAGACATTTTGAGGAAAAGAAATAGCAAGAAAGAGAGGTACTAAAATATATTCAACTTTATAAAAAATATATAATCTTAAAAATTTTACAATTCACATTTTCAGATAGATTTAAAGTATCACAGCATGAACAAATGAAACTATCAGAAAAGAGAGCATTCTTGCTAATTAAAAGCATGGTGCCATATTTTTGAAGAACTAAATTGGAGGACCTGAAGAAAAACATTGTTCTACACAGACATAATGATTAGGACATAAAATAGAAAGAAATTGACTGTTTTAGACACTAAGCAAAGCGATGGAAAAAACAGGATATTAGGGGTATTAAGTATTGAGGACAATAACTACCATGGTTTCTGGGGGGTTATTATTTGTTTGTTTGTTTGTTTGTTTATTCTGTGGTATTTGGGGGCTGAACCCAGGGCACTGGTGCATACTTTGCAAGTGCTCTACCACTGAGATACATCTCCATCCCACTTTTTATTTGTTATCTTGAGATGGGTCTTGCTAAGTTACACAGGTTGCCACTGGCCTTGGCCTTGTGATTCTCCTGCCTCTATCTCTCAAGACTCTGGGATCATGGGTGTGCTCCACAGCACCTGACCTGTTTTCTGGTGTTTTCATAAGACCTCAGATAGGGAGTCTTCTGCCTAAGTATTTGAGATTTCATATTGTTTGGACATTCATTTATTCTCTGGGGGTCATAGCTCTTTGTAAGTTTTCTGTTGCTGAAACAAAGAGGAAGGCATATGCAAATTTCTACAGAAATTATGACTTCAGGAAAGATTTTGAGGAGATGGAGAAGGCTGGTACCTTTTAGGTTGTTAAATGATTTTGGAATGTAAAGAATTTCTGTGGGTGGAGTACCATAGAAGTTTGTCACTGACCTGTGTTCCCAAACTATGAAACTTGAATGAGGATAAATAAACTGAAAAATCAAAAAAGAAAAACAAAAATATGTAGTAGGTATTTGTCCTTTTTTTTAAACATCCTCCCCAGGTTTTAGGAATTTCTCAGCTTTTGTGCCTTACCAAGGAGTCAGCCAGACATTTGCCTTCCCCTGTCTCTTGTTATTTGTAGGTAAAATTTTGTTACCTAAAATTAATATAACAGGGTCCATGGGGATGACTCAGTGATAGAATACTTGCCTAGCATACAAGAGATCCTGGGTTCAAAACCAAGTACACACACACATAATTAATATTGCAAACTCCAAAAAAGGAACAAAAATTAATTATAATGAATAGAAACAGTAATAAATAAAGTAGATATTAATTAAACTATATGACTATCCACTTTAAATGTGGATGATCCAAATACATCAATTAAAAGACAGAGACTGTAAAAGTTGAGAAAAAATAAGACCCATCTGTATATTGCTTATAAGATGGCCATATTAAATACAAAGACAGAGGAGGGTTAAATGTAGAGAGAGGGATAAAGTTGTACTATGCTAACACTAATACAGTGAAAGCTTTTAAAAAGAAAGCTAGAGTAGCTATATTAATTTTAGAAAGAAAGGACAATGTCAGAAAAAAAATATTAGGGAAATAGGTATTACACAATGGTACAATTCCTTAAGAAGACATAGCAATCAATGTATATGCAGCTAATTATGTAATTGTTTTTAAAATGTCATCATAGACACATTCAGAGGTGTGCTCTAGTAATCTCTTTTGCTGTTGTTAGGTGTGATTGAGTCGGATCCGACTCATAGTGACCCTATGTACAACAGAATAAAACACTCCCTGACACTATGCCATACCTGGCACTATTGTCAGTGCTTCTCTGCTATTCATAGGATTTTCAATGGCTGATTGTTTCAAGAGTGGGCTGTCAGGTCCTTCTCCCATTTTTGCAATACTGGGGATTGAATCCAGGGCCTTGGAATGCACAGAGCAACACTCTATCAACTGAGCTAAACCGTAGCTCCTACTAATTTCTTAGGTGTTTCTTAATCCAATCAAGTTCACAATCAGCATTAACCATTACAGCATCAATGAAATAAAGGTGGTTCTTTGAAAATATCAATAATATTGACAAACCTTTATCTAAACTAACCAAAAGAGAGATAAGAGCCAAATAAATGAGGTTATAGATGAAAAAGGAGCTATTAAAACGGATACTACCAAAATCAAATGATCATTAGAAAATAATTTGAAAAGCTATGTATCAACAAATTGTTGTTGTTGTTGTTAGGTGCCGTCGAATCGGTATCCGACTCATAGCGACCCTCATAGGGTTTTCAATGGCTGAGTGCTACGGGATTGCCTTGGGAGTGGATTGCCAGGCCCTTCTCCCATATCAACAAATTGGAAAATCTAAAAGAAATACATAAATTTCTGGACACATATAACCTACCAAAACTGAACCAAGAGTGTATAAAAATCATAAATAGATCAAGAACAAATTATGAAACAGAAGCTTTAATAAAAAATTTCCCAACAAAGAACTCAGGACCAAATGGATTCACTGCTGAATTTTACCAGACTGAAGGAACTAACAGCAACATTCCACAAACCATTCCATAAAATAGAAAAAGAAAGAGCCTTTCCAACCACATTCTATGAAGCCAGCATTATCATACTGCTAAAATCCGGTAATGATACAACATGAGGGGGAGAGAGAGACAGCAGGGTGGGGGGGGGAGGGAAAGAAAGAGTGAGAAAGAGAGAGAAAGACTGACCAATATCCCTATGACCATAGATGCAAAAATTCTCAATAATAAAATACTTGTAAATTAAATTCAGTAGAACATTAAAAAGCCTGCAGCTGTAGCCCTGTGGCATCCGATCCTGTCAGATCTTGGAAGCTAAGCAGGGTCGGGCCTGGTTAGTACCTGGATGGGAGACCGCCTGGGAACACCAGTGGCTGTAGGCATGGGAGAAGGACCTGGCAACCTCCTCCCAAAATGTGCCATTGAAAACCCTATGAACAGCAGAGAATCACTGACAATAGTGTTTCCCCTGTTGTACAGAGGGTCGCTATAAGTCGGATACTAACTTGATGGCACCTAACAACAACAACAGAAGATCATACACCATGATCAAGTTTGTTTCATTCTAGAGATGCAAGGATGGTTCAACCCATGTAAATCAATAAATGTAATACAGCACATAAATAGAATTAAGGATACAAATCATATCATCTCAATAGATTCAGAAAAAGCCTTTGATAAAATCCAGTACGCCTTCATTATTAAAAACCTTGAAAAAATAAGAATGTAAGGATACTCCAACATGACAAAGACTATAGATGACAAAGAAATAGCCAACATAATACTTAATAGGGAAAAACTGAAGGCATTTCATCTAAGATCAGGAATACAACAAGGGTGTCCACTCTAATCACTCTTACTTAATAAAGCAGTAGGGGTTCCAACCAGAGCAATAAAGCAAGAGAAAGAAAGAAAAGATATTCAAGAAAGGAAGAAGTCAAATTATCCCTCTTTGCAGATGATAAGATACTATACATGGAAAGTCCTAAAGACTCCACCAAAAGATTTCTAAGATGGATAAACAAAGTCAGTAATAGCAGGACATGAATTAACTACAAAATTAGTGGCTTTTATATACATCAATAGTGAACTTTCTGAGAAATAAATTAGTAAAGTACTTCCACTGACAATGACCCACAAAAAAATAAGTTACTTAAGAATAAACCTAAGAATGTGAAAGATCTCTAGAATGAAAATTATAAAACACTGAAGAAAGACATTGGACAAAGCAATAAATATATGGGGAAAAAAGCTCAATATCTTGCCATCAGGCAAATGCAAATCAAAACTACATCAAGATTCCATTTCACCCCAGTCAGAATGGCTATTATAAAAAAAAGTAATAACATGCTGGCAAGATTGTGTAGAAAGAGAAATTCTTAAACACTGTTGTTGGAAATGTAAATATAGCCACTATGTAGAATGGTAGTGAAAGTCCTCAGAAAACTAAAAATAGAGCTACTATATGATCTAGCTATATCATAACTGGGCATATATCCAAAAGAAATGAAGTCATTATACAAAAGAGATATATTCATACTCATGTTTATTGCACCATTATTCACAATAGCAAAGATATGGAATCAGCCTAGGTACCTGTCAACAGATGATTGGACAAAGAACTTATGGGATATGTGCACCATGGAATATTATTTAGCAATATGGAAAAAAGAAATCTTGTCATTTGTAGAAAAATGAATGGAACTAGAAGACATTATGTAAAGCAAAATAAGCCAGACTTAGAAAAACAAGTATTGCAAGTTTTCTGTCATATATGGAAACAAAACAAAAACAAAAACAAACAAAAAAGAAAAGAAAAGAAAAAAGATGGAAAGTAGAAAAGGAGCAATGTTGAGAACTGTTGATGTATGCAAAGGAGGCTGGGAGGAGGATGGTGAAAAGGGGGCAGAAGAGAATAGAAAAAGAGAGGGAACATGCTTAAGATTCTGTATATACATTTATGGAAATGCCACAGTGAAACCCATTAATTTGTATGATTAATATGTTTTACTAATTATAATAATAAAAAACCTCTGATGTGCTGTTGCATAATATTTTGACTATAGATAATGATAATATACATTTTAAAAAGTTCAAGCATTAGCAAGCGGTTAGGTCATTAGGGGTCTGCCCTCATGAATATGATTAGTTCTTAAAAAGAAGACTTGAGGGAGCCTGTGTGGCCATGTGAGTAGGCAGCTAAAAGGCACATATTTGAAGCAGAGAATGAGCCCTCACCAGACACTAAGTCTACTGATCGCTTGATTTTGGACTGCCTAGTTTACAGAACTATGAGCAATGACTTTGTGTTGTTTATAAAATGCCACGTCTATTTTGTTATAGTAGCTGAATGGACTAAGTGTTCAAAAATGATTTTTTGGTTGTATTTTTTCCAAAAATGTACAATTTGTGCCTCAACAGTGTTATCAAGACCAGTCCTCTTAAAAGCCAGACTGACTTCTCTGTTGTAAAGGTCATTGTTGTTGTTAGGTGCTTTTGAGTCAGGACTGTCTCATAGTGACTCTATGTGCAACAGAATGAAACAATCCTCAACACTGTGCCATGCCCGGCTCTATATCAGTGCTTCTTTGCTGTTCATAGGGTTTTCAATGGCTAATTGTTTGGGGATTGTTTTGGGAGAAGGCTGCCCTGTCTTTCTCCTGCTTTTGCAGTGCAGGGGATTGAATTTAGGGCCTCAGAGAGTGCAGACCAGCGCCCTACCAACAGAGCTAAACCCCAGCCCCTGTATAGGTCATAGCCTGCTCCAATTCCTTTATAAAAAAATTTAATTGTGAAGGTTTGGGTGGCTTTTTCTGATAAAGACGATGAATTTTATGGTTGTTGACAAAACTGATTTCAAGACTGTAGGAAGAGTTTTGTTGTAAGTATTAAACATGAGTGTATTAAATTATGATGTACAGCACTTCCTTTTGCCTGAAAGTGGTAAATACAAGAAGCATTACCAAATATTATAGGGTCCCCAACTGTGCAAAGTATACAAAGCTTTACTTTCTGGAAGAATTATTTTGGCCAGGAGAATGAGCAATAATTTTAATAATTATAATAATTTGAAATCAATAGTGAATGAAAACAATATTTTTAAAAGCCCACAAGTATTTTAATTTCATATAAAATATCTCTAATTTTTATTGGTAACCAGTGTTGCTACCGGAGTTTGTTTCTTATATTCATTATTGAATAAAATTATAAAAATCAATTAGATGTTAGTGAAAGTAAAATTTAGTATTTTTCCATCCAGGTTCACAAATTTTCCCTGAATCTATAGATCTTTTATTAGAATTACAGAATTCCTTGACCTGACCAGTAAATGACACAAGAATGCAATAACAAACTAAAATAAATATCTCTAACTAACATTACATATAAAAAGCTTTTAGAAAAGTCACAGATATTGATATTTTAAAATTGCAAAATAACTAGAGAAACATTGAAATATACTTTTGTTAGTTTGCAGTGGGAAAAGCTTCTCTGAGTTTGGTATATAACACAGAGGTACTGATAGAAAGATTGGACCACATAATGGGCTATTCAAAGAAGAAATACAAAGGGCCAATAAGAGAAGCAGCTCAACTCTCCAGTAATCAAAGAAATAATAAAAACAGTAATTAGATTGTATTTGTTACCTATTGAAATGTTAAAAATGGATCAATAATATCCAGAATTTGTGAAGGTATAGCCTTCTCATACTATTCTTGGGATCATAAACTTGTATAACATTATAAGGGGGGGGAAGAATAAGGAAAAGGTATCGTCACTTTCAAAAATGTGCATTTTTTTAACCAAATAATTCCTATTTTTAGAACTCAACGATCTTCCAAGAGTAGGTCAGTGGTAAGATCTACCCACAGATGCAGGTAATCAAGAAATGTATAGAAAAAAAATTAAAAATAATAAAACAAAAAATCAGTCTTTTTGTTATCACTATGCAACAGTATTCTAAGTGAGCTCAGTAATAAAATACTTCTCCCAGCCACAGATGACTGCTCCATTAGGACTTGCTTCCCACCCTTCATTGTCATTTTATGATTCAATACTATAGAAATACTTTAGTGCAATACAGCATTATACAACATGCATCAATTTAAATAGCAATAGTAAAAGTAATCATGCATGTATTGTTCAACATTTTTTTGCTTTAAAACACGCACCTTTATAATGGAAAGTGATTTTGATCTACTTTTGAACAAAAAAGACAAGTTGAAGAGTTGTTAGGTGCAGGCCAGTCCAGTTGGTATTCAACTCATAGAGACTCCAACAGGAGAAATACTATTGTCAGTGCGTCTCTGCTATTCACAGGATTTTCAATGACAGATTGTTTTTTGGGGAGTGGGTTGCCAGGTCTTTCTCCTAAGCCTACAGTATCTGATGTTCCCAGGCAGTCTCCCATCCAAGTACTAACCAGGCCCAACCTTGCTTAGCTTCGGAGAGCTGATGGGATCAGACACCACAGTGCTATGGCTGCAGGCAGTTGAATAGTAGTCTATTATATAATGATTTTATCAATTTAATAAAGTATGTATGAATGTGATTTATGTTTGTGAGTGTATATGTGTGCTTTAGAAAATTCTGCATGCGACCATTATTAGTCCTGGGGGCGAGCTTTGTACAAGAGCAAAGAGAAGAAAGTATTATCTTTGTGCTTAGAGAAAAATCCACCCAAGGTTTAAAAGAAAATTAAAAAGGAAGGAAGAAAGATAAGTGAGAGGGAGGGAGGAAGAAAGAAAAAAGGAAGAGTATTCAAATATTCTGTGATTGGAGTTTGTGCTGTATTCTTAACTTTGGGTCTAAAATTTCTTCAACTACAAAGCACATATTCAAATAATTTAAGAGAAAACTGTCGAACAGACTTAAAGTGTTAAAGGAAGATCTGGAGGAATGAAGCTAGGGTATGCTGGGGAAATTGGTAAGATTTGCTTGGTTATCATAGAATTTTATATAGAAGAATAGGGAGAAATTAATTAATGAGTAGAGAGCTAGAACATAGGACCCCTCCAGGTCCCTCACAATCCATCTCTTGCAGTAAGTACTCAGATCTATTTATTCGTGTACATTTTTAGGGTCAACTGTCAGGATTCCAGTAGGCCTACCTTAAAGGTAAAAGTCTGGTGGAATGAATTGTAGCCCCTGCCACAAATTTTCTTTTGTCATCAAGGTGAGGGGAATGTTATTTTTAAAAATACCTCCAAATTTGTCTTCTTCTACCAGTAAAATATTTTCTTCTTAACACTTGCCCCTTTTGCAAAGATCTGAAAGGAGAGGTAGGGAAAAGGAGGATATATGGAGATATGGGAAGTAGAGGTAAAGATGTATCTGTATCTTTCTAGCTCTTTTCTGTTCACTTGTGAGGACAGTAATTGTTGAGATGTTCTGCTGTAGTGGGACACCAAAATAAAAATATTTGAATCATTGAGATGGAATATTATATGGCTATTAAATTAGGAGGGCTGGCATTTAGCTCAGTTGGTAGGGTGCTGCATTGCAGTCTCTGAGGTCCCGAGTTCTATTCCCAGCATCACAAAAATGGGAGAAGGACCTGGCGATCCACTCCCAAGGCAATCCCGAAACAGCCATTGAAAACCCTATGAGGGTCGCTATGAGTCAGATACCGACTCGATGACACCTAACAACAACAACAACAATTAAAATAGGTGGAATGGAGATTTAGACATTTTGTTTTGTTGTTAGTTGTTGTTGAGTTGAATCCAGCTCATAGTGACCTTATGTACAACAAAATGAAAACCACTACCCAACACTATGCTGTGCATATGATCTTTTTGTTTGAGCCCATTGTTGCAGCTACTATGTTTCTTCCCATTTTGAGTCATGCCACATCAGCAAAAGGAGGTCCCAGGAGCTTTTCTCCACTTCTGTCATTAAATCAACTCTTCTTTGAGGAGGCAACTCTTCCCCAGTCATTTCTTGAATGCCTTCCAGCCCAGGGGCCTCCTTTTCCAGCACTACATTTGAAAGTGCTTCTCTGCTATTCATAGTTTTCAATGGCTAATTGTTTTGGGAGTGGGCTGCCAGGTTCTTCTGCCTAGTCTGTCTTAGTCTGGAAGCTCAGCTGACATCTGTCCACCATGGGTGGCCCTGCTAGTATTTGTAATACTAGTGGCATAGCTTTCAGCATCACAGCAATATGCAATCCCCCACAGCATGACAAACTGGCAGACATGAGGGGGATTTACACATTACCAGTATAGCAATGCAAAATGCAAATTATCCAAACATTAAACCATAAGTGAAGACTCATAAAATACATTATATATTAATATCTAATCTGAGGATATGTGCTGATTCTATAGAAAAAGAGAAGGAAATGATAAAACATGAAATTTTAGAAAGTTAGCTTTCTATAGGACACAAAATCTTAAATAGAATTTGGTGTGCCTGACATAAAGGAAGGAATGCTTGTCATCAACACCTATGGAAAGGAAGAGAAGGCAGTAGAATTGGGAAAAGGTAGAATTCTAACTATGAGGCAGGCTTGACAACTATTTCTGGAGTTGCCCGTACACAGTTGCAACCTGTCATTCTCTCTTTGGTTGCTTAGTGGCTCTTCTGTGGTGGATATTTTGTGGTAAGCATTGATACGTAATAAAAAATATATTTCCACTTTGCACTACATCTCTTATGTGGCTTCGTAGCATGTCCAGCTGGTGACTTTCCACTTGTTCAATCTAGCTATTAAATTTCAGAAGACCAACTGTGTCTAGGTCAAGAGCAAGTCAGTAGAGATACAGGATTCCAAGGCTCATGGTAAATGCGCTGCATATTAGCATATTTAAGTGTACACAATAATGGGTTTTATTATGGCATATTCATATATGCTTATAATATATTTTGATCATATTCACAGCCCTATTGCCCTCTTGTTCTCCCTTCCTCCGCTCATTGGTACCCTTCTTCTTCCTAAATAGTCCCCCTTCTACTTTCATTGTATTTGTTTTTAAATATAGATTCTGCATATGAGAGAAGATGTATGAAGTTTATCTTTCTGAGTTTGGCTTACTTTGCTTAATATGATGATCTCTAGTTCTATCCATTTTCCTGCAAGTGAGATAACTTCAGTCTTCTTTATGGCTGAATAATACTCCATTGTGTATGAATGCCATATTTTCTTTATCCATTTATCTGTTCATGGGCACCTAGGCTGATTCCATAAGTTGGCTATTATGAATAATGCCACAATAAACATGTGCAGGTATTTCTATTGTATGACAACTTCGATGCCTTCATGTATATACTTAGGAGTGGTATAGCTGCATCATATGGTAGTTCTATTTTAATTCTTTGAGGAACTTCTATACTGATTTCCATAGTGTTTGTCCTAATGTAGATTCCCATTAGCAGTATTTAAGGGTTCCCTCTTCCCCACATCCTCACCAGCACTTTTTTTTTTTTTGCTTTCTTGATTATACTCATTCTGACTAAGGTGATATAGAATCTCAGTGTAGTTTTGGTTTGCATTTCCCTGATGGCTAAAGATATTGAGTATTTATTCATATATTTATTGGCCATTTGTATTTCTTTTGAGAAGTGTCTCTTCAGTTCACTTGCCCATTTATTAATTAGGTTATTTATTCTTTTGGTACTATTTTTTTAATTCTTTATATATTTCTAGATATTTATATCTTATCAGATGGATAGCTGGCAAAGATTATTTTCCCATTCTGTAAGCTGTCTCTTCACTCTGTTGATTTTTAACTTTGCTATACAGAAATTTTTCAATTTCATGCAATCCTCTGGGCATGGTAGTACATGCTTATAATCCCAGAGATTTTGGAGGTGGAGGCAAGTGTACTACAGATTTGAGGCCAGAGGTAGCCTTCATAACTTAGCGGGGATCTTGTCTAAATAAAAATAAAAATAAAAAAAGGTCTGGGGGTGAAGCTCAGTGGTGGAGCACTTGCAATGTATGTGTAAGGCCTGGGGTTCAGCCCCTGCAGTGCCACACACATACCAAAATAATTTCATGAGATCCCATTTGTCAATTCTTGCTATTATTTCCTGGGCTATTGGAGTCTTTTCCAAAAAGTTTTTACCTATGCCTGTAAATTGAAATATTTTTTCCTATGCTTTTCTCTAGTAGTTCAAAGTTCCAGGTTTTACATTAAGGCTTCAGTATGTTTTGAATTGATTTTTGTACAAAGTGAGAGCCAGGGATTTAATTTCATTCTTGTACAAGTGGATATCCAGTTTTCCTAGTTACATTTGTTGAACAGGCTGTGTTTTTGCCAAAAGTATGCTTTTGGCACCTTTGTTGAAAATCAGGTGGCTATAGCTGCATGACTTTATTTCTGGGTCCTCTATTCTATTCCGTTAGTCTATGTATCTGTTTTGTGCCAGTATCATGCTGTTTGTGTTACTATGGCTCTGTAGTATAATTTGATGTCAGGTATTGTGATACTTCAAGCTTTGTTCTTTCTGCTCAGGACTGCTTTGGCTATTTGGGGTCTTTTGTGGTTCCTTATGAATCGTAGGACTTTTTTTTTCTATTTATGTGAGGAATGCCATTGTAATTTTGGCATAGATTGTATTGAATCTGTAGATTGTCTTTGGTAATATAATCATTTTTACAATTTTAATTCTGACTGTCCATGAGCCCAGAAGTTCTTTTCATCTTCTAATACCTTCTTTAATTTCTGTTTTCAGTGTTTTAAAGTTTTCATTGTCTTCAGGGCTTCTGTTTCCTTGGTTAGGTTTATTCTTAAGTGGCTTTTTTTGTTGTTGTTTTGTACTGCAAATGGGATTGTTTTCCTGACTTCTTTCTTAATATATTTTTAAATTGTACATGGAAAAGGAAATGATTTTCTTATTTGGATTTTGTATCCTTCTACTTTGCTGAAAGTATTTATCAGATTTAAGAGTCTTCTGATGGAGTCATTAGGGTCTTTTTGGTATAGGATCACATCAACTATAAACATTGATAATTTGACATCTTTCTTTCCTATTTGTATCCCTTTATTTCTTTTTCTTACTTTATTGCTCTGGCTAAGAATTCAATCACTATTGAATTAGAGTGCTGGGATTTGGCTCAGTTGGTAGAGTGCTGTGCTGCAGTCTCTGAGGTCCCGAGTTCAATTCCCAGCACCACAAAAATGGGAGAAGGGCCTGGCAATCTACTCCCAAGGCAATCCCGAAACAGTCAGCCACTGAAAACCCTATAAGGGTCTCTATGAGTCGGATACCAACTCAACGGCACCTAACAACAACAACAATTGAATTAGAGTAGAGAGAGTAGACATCCTTGATTCATTCCTGACTTTAGAAGAAATGCTTTCAGTTTTTCTCCATTTAGTATAATTTTGGCTACAGGTTTGTCATATAGTCTTTATTACGTTGAAGTATGTTTCTTCTATTTCTAGTTTCTTCAGAGCTTTTGTTAAATATAGATGTTGAATATTGTCAAAGACCTTTTCGACATCTGTTGAGATGATCATGTGATTTTTGTGCTGCATTACACTTATTGAGTTGCATATGCTAAACTGTTCTTGCATCTCTATAATGAAACCAATTTAATCATGATGTATGATCTTTTTAATGTGTTGTTGAATTCAGTATTATTTTGAGCATTTTTGCCTCTATGTTTATCCTAGTAACTGGTGTATAGTTTGCTTTTTTTGTTGTGTCCTTATCTGGTTTTGGAATCAGAGTAATATTGGCTTCATAGAATGAATTTGGAAGTGATCCTTCATTTTTTATTTTATGGTATAGTTTCAGGATCATTATACTACTGTTTTTATATAATAATCCATACATCAACTAGAGGGAGACTGTGGAGGTTACTAATTTTTTAATGATAATATGTATACCATGTAATATATATTTATACTAATTATGCCTTCATTTATTATAGCATATTTATTATAATCTATTATATTTATATTTTTATAGCATAATATATTTTTTGGAGGAGGATGTGGCATTCCACTCCCAAAGCAATCCCAAAACAATCAGCCATTGAAAACCCTATGAGTCGGATATGACTCTGCAGCACCTATCAACAACAACAACATATTCCCATTGTAGTATGGATTATATAAAAAACATAGAATACAGCATAGCATACTCACACTTAGTATGCCTATTTTACCAGTATATTATACTTGTTTTTATTATACTATGCTATTCTATATAAGTATGCAATTTATAGAATATAATATATAATGTTGTATTAGTTTTCAAAAGATCTTGTAGCTAAATACTTTATGCTACATATATTAAACAATAGGAATTTATTTTCCCCAGTTTCTGGGAGCTAGAAGTCCTAGATCAAGGTGCTGGCATGGTTAGTGTCTGATGATGCTTCTTTCCTAGGCTTGCAAATAACCACCTCTTTGCTATGTCTTCACATGGTCTTTCCTTTGTGTGTTTCTGCTATCTTTTCCTTTTCTTAGAAGGACACTAGCCCTATTGGCTGATGACTTCACCCTTTTGACCTGATTTAACCTTGATAACCTCCTTAAAGGTCCTATCTCCAAATACAATCGCCTTGGGGGCTAGGGTTCCAACATACAGATCTGGGGCATGAGGAAAATTCAGTCCATAACAGATAGATTATTGTTGTTATTAGGTGCCATCGAGTCATATCTGACTCATAGCAACCCTCATAGGGTTTTCATTGGCTGACTGTCTCTGCATTGCCTCAGCAGTGGATTGCCATGTCCTTCTCCCATTTTTGCGGTGCTGGGAATCGAACTGGAGACTTCAGAAACTGCAGAGCAGCACTCTACCAAGTGAGCTAAATCCTATCCCCAAATAGATTATAGGGTTAACCAAATATGAAATATAAGTAAAGGATTAATCAACATTTTAAAAAATCCAATATAAAACTATCTATTTCATCTAAACTACATTTTTCCATTAATAAACCACACACATACATGTATTTCTTTGGAGTAGGTGTAAGAGGCTATGTTTCAACTTCTAGACAAGTATCTGTGATGTTCTGTTCCATTAATTATCCTGTGGGTCAGCATGCTCTCTCTTCCATCAGTATGGATCAAATTATTATGAGGAGCCTTGTCACCATGAAGCCTAGTGTTTCAAGCTGGAGACTTCATTTCTAATACTAGAGGAACAAAGGGACAGCAGACATCCTGCAGCAGCAACAAGTTTGATCAAGTTCTGAATGATCAAGATTTTTATACTTAGTGAATCTAATTATGTTGGTCCTAGATATGTTTACTGCACATGTATCTCTGCTATCTCTAGGCATTTAGTTGTTAAGTGTGTGTGTGTGTGTGTGTGTACATAAAAAATGCAAACTAGTATGTCTCTCCTGATGAACATTATCACTGCAATAGAGATTAGTCCTCTATGTTGGTGTTGATAATGTCCTATGGACACACTGGAGTGTAAGTTCTATACTCCATACTCATGCAACTTAGAATTTGTTTCTAAGTAGGCTTCTGTGCACATCTGCTTCTTCCTTCTTTCTTTAGTTTTTGATGGGTATGCGACACCTCATTTACCTCTCCTAGGGGGCTCTGTAGGTGTCTACTCTGCATTTATCACCCTAGGGTGGAGAAAAGGAATAGGAAGGAAAATTTTTACTTAAGACCCAAATTACATTCTCCTACTTAGCTTGACCTTAATAAGATTTTAGTCCACATCCACATTCCTGTGTACATTCTCAAGTAGGTTCAAATAAGGAAAGAGATGCAGAATGAACACCCTTTCAACTTCAATCTTGGATTTTGATGAGGTTTATTGGTATCTTGCAACATGGCCTAAACCTAGTTCTCAGAATTGGGCATAAATTTCACTTTTGGACTGACAAGGTCCTCATGCTAGTAAAACGCCATTCATCCTACTTTGATAAAGTTTAAGAACTGCAGGCAGAGATGAAACTTGGGGTGGTATTCTTCAGGTGAGCAATGCATAGACTTAAATGGATTTAGGTCCAAATGATAAGGATGTTGTGCTACTTCATTGTTAGGTTGATAAAAATGATATTTAAATAATATTGACACCCTTAGAAATGGTATATGAAAATATGTGGGTTTTTAATTAAAAAAAGAATATTATTTATAATAAATTTTCATGAGGGGCTGTTGCTGAACATAAGTTCCACCTATTTCCTTCTTAGTTTTTGATATATACTAAAAGAAGTAGCCAAAGATACAAAGTTATGCAAATTATAATTATTTTTCTCTTTAAGGACTTTAAGACTAGATTTAGACAGCAATTAATGATCTTCCAGAGGTTCACTTGGTTTAGAGTTATTGTCTTGGACGATAGTGATATTTTATAAATTATCTTGAGTTACTAGGAATCATGATTCTAGATGTACAAGCATCAACTATTTCTAGAGATTATCTAGGAATAGAATTAGAGAACATATTTATTGTGTGCAAAAAGGATTGTTTGGGAGGTTAATTTGGGAGGGAAACGCCATCCAAACTTTCTCTTATTCATCCTTCCTAATCCTCAATTGAAAAACACTAGTAAAAACAAAACTTTACAAAATTTATTGTATTCTAGAACAAAAACTCAAGTGTCAAATATTATGCAATACTCTTTGCACTGAATGATGATTAAATGGTACCTGCTCACAAATGGTGTGCATAACTGTGGTGCCTAAAAACAATGGGAGTACCCTGGATGGACAGTCCTAGGAGGCTCACTGTTCAACTGCATTAATGTTTCAGTCCAAAGTCTGTGCCCACCATTGTGTTCTCCAAAACCTACCCTACTATCTTATACAATGGAATAAACCAACATATTATTGAATGAACACTTTTATCCATCAATCCATACATCCATTTGTCCATCCATCTAATCATCCATCCATCCATCCATCCAGATTTTCTATCCACATTTATTCAAAGTAGCCAGAAAAAAGAGCAAATGTTATTTTTGTGTTAATGTGTGAGGTAATTTGTTACTTAATATCTCCAGGGAAATATTAGGTGCTTTGGATAATCAGTGCTATGTTTGGATGTGGTTTGCCCCACCAAAACTCATGTTGACGATTAATTCTCCAGTGGAACAGTAATGAAGTGGCCTTTAAGGCAGATAATTATGTTAGGAGAATACTACCCTTGTAGGGGATTAATGCCCATTTTGAGACAGTGGGTTAGGTCTCAAGTGACTGAATTAGTAACAGAATATTGGGTTATAATGTATGGCCACCTCATATGTTCGGTCTCTTTTTCTTTTCAGCCATGTTATGATATACCCAGAGGGCTTTTACAGGATGGCAATGATATGCTATTTGGACTATATAGCCATCAGATTTGTGAGACAAATAAACCTCTTTCCTTTATAAAGTACCCAGTCTCACGTATTTTGGTATAGCAACATAAAACAGAGTAAGACAGTAATCCAATGTTCAACATAAAACAGAGTAAGACAGTAATCCAATGTTCTATAGATATGTACCTAGTATTTTCTAGTTGTGTTGTGTGTTCTTTATGAATTCACAGCCATTCATCTAAGTTTTTTTCTTTCTAGTAGTAGTTTGTTGAATCTAGGACCTTGAGAATAACTTATAAATGCCCTACCACTGAGCTGCACCTCCAGTCTCCTTTTAATTTTTTATTTTGATACAGGTTTTTGCTAAATTATCCAGGCTGCCTCTGGCCTGGAACTTGCAATCTTCATGCCTCCACAGTCACTGGGATTGTACAGGCGTGCATCAGTACATCCAGGTCATCTAAATTTTTTATTATTAGTTTGTTTCCTTTCCCATGCCAATAAATTCTTCATTCTCATAGTCCTTGATTTATCTGTAATTCATTAGTGTATGTTATTTTTACTTATTTATTCTTCTGGTGCTGGGTATTGAACCCAGGATCTTGTTCATGTTTTTTCAGTGTTAATTGGTATAAAAGTTAATCTTCATGTTAGTTTTCCATGTCTCTACATTACTGTATTTAGTATATCTTCCTTTATTTCCTAATATTTTATAACTTTCTATTAATAGATCTTGGGGCTGGGACTTAGCTCACTTGGTAGAGCACTGCTCTGCAGTCTCTAAGGTCCCAAGTTGGATTCCCAGCACCGCAAACATGGGAGAAGGATGTGGCAATCTACTCCCATGGCAATCCCAAAACAACCAGCCATTGAAAACCCTATAAGGTTCTCTATGAGTCAGACATGACTTGATGGCACCTAACAACAACAACATTAGTAGATCTCAGTTTTCCAGGTAAAATTGATATTAAAAGTCAAGTTTGTTATATCATTGGAGACACTTAATTGGTGGTTACTTTGTATGTTAAAGTTTTATAGCTGGAATAAATTAGTTCATTTCCTGGGAAATTCTGAGTATATAATTGGTACTGTGTTGTGTGATTGATGTGTTCTTTACTGTCTTACCCTCCCCAACCTGTCCACTGATTCACCATAAATACAATTCTTCGTATCTCCCCCCCATCCCTGTCATTCTCCTCAATGCCTTCCTCTCCCCATTCCTGCTAATAAATCTCAAGTATTCTAAGAAAAAATAGCATTAAAAATACCACTTGTTAAATCACTGGAGCTATTGTCAATTGGTGGCTTACTTTTTATGTTGAAGTTTTGCACGTGGCTTAAATTACTTGCTTTTCTGGGGCATTCTGGGTATATGATTGCTATTGGTTGTGACTGATGTGTTTTTTACACACCACTCCATCCCAAATTCACGCTCACTTCCTGGCCTCCCACCCTCGCTACCTTTCTCCCCAACTTCCTCAATGCCCTCTGCCTCCTACCCTCCACTTTCCCTTCACTTTATGCCCTGTCCCACCCTCTTCAATCCTATTAATAAATCTGAAGTATTCCAAGCAAAATTGGTATTAATAAATGAAACTTGTTTTATTATGTCACTGGAGTAACTATTAACAAGTGGCTTTATTTTATATGTTAATATTTTGCAGCTGGAATATACCAGTTGACTTCCTGGGGTATTCTGGGTATTTAATTGATACTGGGTTGTGTGATGGATGTTTCTTTATATACCACCCCCTACCCCAATCTCACCCTGCTTCTGCTCCTACTCTTCCCATCCTCTCTGCCCAACCCTGGCCTCCCCCCTTCCCTCATCCTTCCTACCCCCCATTTTCTCCACTGTCCCTCCCTCTCCACTCCAATAAACTTCAACTATCCCAAGAAGTATTGATAGTACAGATAAAGTTTATTATGTCATTGGAGTCACAAGTAATTGATAACTTCATTATCATATATGCTTTTGTTTTACAGCTGGAATGAATAGTTGATTTCCTGGTGTACTTGGGCATATCATTGATACTGGGTTGTGTGATTGATGGTTTTTTACACACTGCCCCACCTCAAACCCACCCTTGTTCCTATGCTACCCACCTGTCCTAACTGCCTCCTTTTTCCTGTCCCCCCAGCCTTCCTCACTCTCCCACTGTCCCTCCTCCCTCATTCCAATGAATCAATGGCAAGTGTTCTGAGTAATATTGGTCTTACGATAAAGTTTGTTATGTCACTAGAGTCAGTGTTAATTGGTGGCTTTATTTTACATGTTAACCTTTTGCAGCTGGAATATATTACTTGGTTTCCTGGATTATCCTCAGTATATTATTGATACTGGGCTATGTGACTATTGTGTTTATACACTACCCCATCCCAAACTCACCCCCATGCACTCTTCCCACCCCCGTCTTTATTCCTCCATCCCTCACCCCCCCTTATGATTCCTTTTTCCTCCTGCTCCCCCACAGTCCTACCCTCCTCACTCCAATTAATAAATCTCAACTATTCCAAGTACTATCGATATCAAAGATGCAGTTTATTATGTTGGTGGAGATACTATGAATTGATGGCTTTATTATTATGTTAATATTCCATAGTTGGAATAAATGGGTTGATTCCCTGTGGCATTCTGGGTAAACTGAGACTGGGTTATGGGATTGATGTTTTCTTTATACGCCACCCTGTTCCCAAATACACCCTAATTTGAACCTTCCTGACTCCCTCTTCCCATTGCCCACCACCCTTACTCCCTTTTCCTTCTCTTCCCACTCTTCCTAGTCTCCCTCTCTCTCCTCCCTCCAATTATTAAATCTCAAGGATTTCAAGTACTACTGATTAATAGAGAATTATGTCACTGTTGCAATTGCTACTCATTGGTGGCTTTATTTTACATGTTAACCTTTTGCATCTGCAATATATTAGTTAGTTTCCTGGATTATCTTCAGTATATCACGGATAGTGGGCTGTGTGACTGATGTGTTCTCTATATACCACCCCGTCCTAAAGTCACCCCACTCCCACCATTCCCACTGGCTCTTTCCATTCTCCCACCTTGTCTTGTGATACCCCTCCCTTTCCCCCACTCTACTCTCCTTCCCACACCAATGAAAAAATTTGACGAATTCTAAGTAATATTTACATTAAAACTAATTTGTTGTGTCACGGGAATCACGGTTAATTGATGGCTTTATTATTACATTTGCTGTTTTGCAGCTGGACTGAATTAGTTGATTTCCTGGGATATTCTGGATATGTAATTGATAAGGGGTTGAATGACTGATGTGTTCTTTAGATACCACCTCTCATCCAAACCTCCACCCCATTCCTATGCCCCCCTTTCCCCATCCACCCACCATCCCCCTCACTTTCTCCACTGTCCCACCCTCTCTACTCCTATTAATAAATCTCAAGCATTCAAAGTTGATATTAAAAGGAAATTTTACTGTGTCACTAGAGTCACTATTAACAGGTAGCTTTATTATTATTATTATTAATGCATTGCCAGTGGAATAAATTGGCTGATTTTGACAGATGTTCTGGTATGTCATTGATACTGGGTTGTGTGATTGATGTGTTATGTACCACCTCACCCATCCTTCCCACCCCCCCCATTCTCCCTCCCCACACTTACTAATAAACCTCAAGTATTCCAAGTAATATTGATATTAACATAGCTGCTTATGTCACTGAAGTCACTATTAATTGGCTGCTTTACTGTTATATTAATATTTTGCAGCTGGAATATATTATTTGACTTCTTGGGGTATTCTGGACACATAATAGATACAGAGTTATGTGATGGATGTGTGCTTTATTCATGACCCACATCTCATTGTCACATCTACCTCTGCCTCTCTTCCCAGCCCCCACTTTCCCTACCCCCATCCTCCCAGTTGTCTTACCCTCTCCACTCCAATTAATAAACTCAACTGTACTACTGATATTAAAGTTCATTGTGTTCCTGGAGTCACTATTAATTGATGGATTTATTATGTTTTTCCACTGAAATGAATAGTTGATTTCCTGAGGTATTCTGGGTATGTCATTGACTCTGGGTGGTATGATTGATGTTTTTTATATACCATCCCTCATTTCAAGCCTGTCCCCATTCCTACACATCCCACTCCCTTCCCACTAGCCCCCTTGTTCCTGTCTCCCTGCCCTCTCCCACTGTCCCTCTCCTCTCACTCCAATGAATCAATCTCAAGTGTCCCAAGTAATATTGGTCTTATGATAAAATTGTCACTGGAGTCAGTGTTAATTGGTGGCTTTATTTTACATGTTAACCTTTTGCAGCTGGAATATATTAGTTTATTTCCTAGGTTATCCTTAGTATATCCTTGTCACTGGGCTATGTGACTAATGTGTTTATTCTCCACCCCATCCCAAACTCACCCCATTCCCACTCTTCCCACCTTCCCACCCTGGCCTTCACTCCTCCATCCCCTACCCCGTCTTGGGATCCCTTTTCCCTCTTCCTCCCCCATTGTCCTACCCTCCCCACTCTGATTAATAAATCTCAACAATTCCCAGTACTACCAATATTAAAGATAATTTGTTGAGTCACTGGGGTCACTCTTAATTGGTTGCTTTATTATGTATTATATGTTAATATTTTTCAGATGGAATAAATTGGTTGATTTCCTAGGACATTCTGATATAATTGAGACTGGGTTGTGTGATTGATGTGTTCTTTACACACCACCCCCATCCCCCATCCCCCCCACCCTCCCCACCCTCTTCTTCTTATCCCCTACTCTGCCCCCTCCCTCTTCCATTGGCCCTCCCTCCCCACATCTATTAATAAATGTCAAATATTCCAAGTCATATTGAAATTTAAAATTTGTTATATCATGGAGTTGTTAATGATTTTATGTTAACCTTTGCAACAGGAATTATTGAGTTGATTTCCTGAAGTAGTCTTGGTGATGATTGACAGCAGACGGTGTGATTGATGTTTTCTTTGTATACCACCCCAATCCCCAAATCACTCCCACTTCTACCTGCCCCACCCTCACCTTTACCCTCTCTTTCCCACTGCTCTCCGTCCCCTCTTCTTCCCAGCCCCCACCTTCTCTTATCCCCCACTCTCCCCTCTGTTCCACCCTCCACCCTTGATGCTGGTGAACGCAGAAATGATCAGGACACGGTTTGCCTTAACCACTAAATCTTTATTGAATTTTTGTTATAACATCAATACAGTATTAGTAAATATAGAGAAATAGAGTAAAGAGAATACAGTAATAGGGTTTGGGGTGGGGCAAGGTAGGTAAGAGGTTCAGGGTTAGGAAGGGGGATGAGGAGAAGGGTTTACAGGGTTTTCATTCATCTTTTTTCATAACTTCCAAGAATATTTATCATCCATCATTATCAATTTCATTCCAGCAACAATTTCTCAAGAGGTTGTGCTTACAATTTGATCCCTGGAGTTAATACCTAGGGCCTTTATTAAATTACTAAGCCAATTACTTTTGAACTTTCACTAGGATTTTATCCATGTCCAATTCACTCTTAACACATTAATTTCCCTGCAGTTCCCTCCGATTTGAAATCTTTAAAGGTAACAATTATAGGGTAAAGGGTTACAATTAAGTACATGTGTCTACTTATAGAGATACTTAACACCTAATATTATCCTAATGTCCTAAATAATCCCACCCACTTAAGATTACTTAATAGTCCCTCCCCCCCTAAAATACTTATGCCTATATATATCCCCTATTGATTAAATTGATTATAGAAAGAAAGAAAGAAAGAAAGAAAGAAAAGAAAAACAATGCAATGTTCCACAGACCAATTCAACAGTGTCCTACAATCCAAAACAACAAAGAACTTTCAGTCTTATCAGATGTCTCTCTCTCTCTCTCTCTCTCTCTGGATGGTAACATATCAGGGTTCCCTCGGGGCTCTTCCTTTCCGCAAGGGGTTTCCACTCAGGCCTTTCCAGCAGTGTGTCCTCTGTTGCCAATCTTGGAACTGTCTCTGATGTGAGATGTCTGTGGTGGGTGACAGTCAAGTCAACTCAGGAGTCCAGGAGGTACCTGCAAACTTAAACAGAATTCCAGACTGCACCAAATTAGATGTAGCCCTCTTTTTTGTGCACCTGAAAGTTCACTATACTTCTTCACTTGATTTAATCAAACTAGTATCTTAAGACAAATACCTCTTTGCTCAAACTAAATTGACCCTTCATGAATGTATGCAAACCTTCTCCATCTCAATATCCTAGCATTATAACTTTACCTTCTTCTCTTCAGACTTGACCAGTAATGGGAGCTTGATTTAATTGATGAAGAATACAAATTTGAGCCAACAGTCAATTAATTAATTTTGTCATTTGGTGTTCTGCTCCCTTTCCAACTCCCTTTTCCTTTCTTATGAATAAAGGCATTTTTGGAAATGCAAAAAAAATTTAAGGAAACCAATTAACATAAATTTGATCAACAGAAAAAAAATAAATCAGTTGAGAGAAAGGAAACTTATTAAGATTTCAATACCTATAGAATACATTTAAGATTACTTATCCTTAACATCTAAAGTTTATAGATAGCATATATAGGAACAGAGAGCATAGTACACACTGCAGAAAAGTTAATGGCAAGCAGTAAACAGTCCAGAGCAGGTCAGGGATGTTGTCTGTGAGCTGTGACCTCACACCAGCATGCTCTCCACTGTTCTGTCCTTGGCCAAGTTCTCCAGGCTTCTGCTTGCAGAGATGGCAAATGTCCGTGTGTACATGCCAGGGCTGCAGATAATGACCTATTTCTAGGCACTCTGCAGCTTGAAGATTAATTGACAGCTGTAAATTGACACAGAACAACTTGAATTCAAATGGATGGAGAATGGAATTGAGATCTGAGGTAAACTGAAGTGATGCCTCACAATAGTCCAGAAGCACAAATGCACCGTTTAAAAGGTAATTACTCTAAAACACATGAGTGATTGACAAGCTTTCTGATTCCATTGACAAAATCAAGGAAAAGTTATTTTGGATTAAATAGCCAATTAGGTTTCTTTGAACTTGTCTATCCTTTTGTGTGACTTTTTAAAAGGGCCAATTGATAGAATTGATATATTAAAATTGAAGATTGTACAAATCCTCTAGTTCTGAGTTCACAGTGTTGTAAGTTCACAGTAAAGAAATACACAACGTTAATTATTTTCACCTAGATTAACAATAAGAATTGAATAGTACTTTATAATTCAATGGAAATTTCTGAAAGCATAGTCACCACTTTAAAACACTGTTACAGGACATTACTATAGCTAAAACTTTTAAGTATTTAAACATGCAAGGATAAGGGTGGGTGATAATGAATATGGGAAAGATGGTGCTGATGGAAAAGGAAACTTCACCATTAAGACTCCTCTTCATGACAGGCAATTTGAAATGTAAACCATGTTGTTTCCTACTGCTCAAACTATGTTTTGGCAATTGGAGACCATGTGTGTTCAAACACATTCTCCTTCAAGCCTGCCTCTTTCAGCTCCGTGCATAGCAGCAAAATGGAGTCTCAGCAACCAGGCAGGAAGCTGGCACAAATCCTGCAGCAGGGTTAATGGCAGTAGTAAAGAATTAAACAGAAAGAGAGAGGTTAGAGAAATGGTTCAAGGTAGTAGCAAGGGACCAGGTTAAAAGAAGTCAGGCAGTCCCAGGTTAGCACAAAGCGACCAGGAGACACCAGAGGTGACACTGGACTGAAGAAAACTCTTGTGTTGTCTGTTGCTTTGACATGAGGCCTTTCATCCATTGGCAGCTTCCTGTCAGACTCTGATCCTTCATAAGTCCACATCCCAGTGCTCTACTTCCTTTTCCTCAAAGACACCCCTCCCATGCACAGGAGTGTGGGTCTGGGTGCTAACTCATTTCCCCTCTCTAAGCATCCTGATGGTACAGTCTATGAGGGTATTGATGATGGAATGCCCAGATGCATAGGGAGGCAGACATGTGGACAGATCCTTCCAAAACTTCAGCTGTTGTTTTTCCAGCCAATTACCAACACTCATGAAATTCTTTCTGAAGTTCCAGGACACATTGGTGACAATAAACTCAGAGTCTTTTTGAATAGTTGGGTACAGGATTTAATGAGTCCTTTTGACTTGCTCCTCTTTAGCCCTCATGCATGATAGAGAGGTGGTCACAATACACTTTGTGGAAGCCATTATTGGCATGATGATGGTAAGATGTTGTGTCCAAGCCAGAGTTCTTGGGTACCTGTGTTTGCACCAGGATGTGAAGACACACTCTTAACACTCAAGAGTCTGTCTGAGAGAGCACTTCCTTTTCAGGCCTGAGGTGTTTCATGTTGCAGGGGTTTTTGCCCGCTCCTGCGAGAACTGGTCAAGTTGCTGCTCCTTGAAAATTAACGGAACCATGAAAGTGGAGTTTGAAGATGGTGAAGTTTCCAAGGGTGCAGCCAGAGGATCACGGAAGCCTTTCCATACTGCACCAATAACTGTGGCTTCCTTTATAAGGCATCGGTCCTCTGATGTAAAGAGAGTACCGAAGCTGTAAGAAAGGTCATGTCCTCCTCCTCCTTTTCTCCCCCTCCACAAAGAAATCAGCACTTCCTGTTTTGCATCAGCTTCTCTGCAAAGAAATTTGGCAGCCTATTTAGATGGTGATAGAGATTTGGCAGTTGACAGAGATAGTTTGATGGGTGCTAATTCAGCATGGCTCCAACCTTTGGTAGCCTTTCAGAGAGGATGTGCCTCAGGTGACCTAAAGGTACAGTAGCTCAATTTAGCACACAGTCACTGATTGAGAAGCTGCACAGGAATAAACTTTGAGGGTGGAGATCCTGAAGGACATGATGGTTATTTACATGGTACTGTAGGATGAAGGTGGTGGTGGTGGCGGCGGCGGCGGAGGTGGTTGCGGTGGTGGATACTGTGGTACCGGAGGCTGGCGGTACCAATGTGGATTCCAGGTAATCATGACAGGTACATAGAGAGATCTTCCTTGTCCGTCGCGTCCCACTGGGTACCACGCAAATCCTACTGGGTAGGTAGGGTACGTGGTGTAGGTGGGGTATGATTGGTATCCAGGTACTTGAGGAATAAATTCGGTGTATGTTGCCAGGTGTGCTTGGTCTTCTAAGTTTGGAATAGACAGGCGAGGATACTGATTCTGGATGGTGAAATTGTTTGGAGCTCGGCAATCATAAGAAACTTGCAGTTTCCACCCCCTCTTCACTTGGAGAACTTGGGCTCCGTTGGGTGCAATTGTTGGGGTGATCAGCCCATCCTTCACATTTCTCGCCACAAAATCTCGGAGAGCCGCCATTTCAGATTCAGACAGTGAGTACACATGTCCACTGGGAATGCTGTGTGCTCCAGGGATCATTTCGATGTTCGGATCAACCAGCCGGTGATCTGGGTAGACGTGCTCATCTACTGGAGTATACACATTCTGGACATAGTAATACCTCACTGGTTGGTAAACTCTGTATCCGTCTACTGGGTAGTAGAGGGACGGTTGTGGTGCTGGTGGTGGCAGTGGCGGAGGTATTGGGGAATACATCCGGCAGTGGTATCGGCAGTATTCGGAATCAAAGACGATAGAGCGAGTGCTCCATGTGATGTTGGGGTCGTGTCTGCTCAGCCAGCGAACCCCCAGGACAACAGGAAAGAATGGAGACTGAGTCACATCAAATGACAGCACCTCACGGTGATCTCCCAGGTCAACTATCAGATTGTGTGTTTCGTGGACAATTGGGCCCGATGCTATGGGACGCCCATCAATTGCTTCCACGAGTATTGGCCAGTCCTTGATTCTTATAGGAATTCCATTTTGAGCAACGTATTCGTGGTCGATGAAGTTGCCAGAAGCGCCAGAATCGATCATGGCTCTGACGAACAGCGTGTGTCTGCCCGGAAGATGGATCTGGAGCATCACTTGCAAGTGTGGAGATGAAGAAGCATCATCTTGTGGGGACCTTATTATTTCTGGCCCGGTCGCTGAAGGTCCCTCTACAGCGGGGCCGGGGAGTTTCCCGCCGGTGAAGACTTTGAGGCCTTGGCAGGACAGTTGTCGGCGTAGTGACCTCCATTTCCGCAGTAGAGGCAGAGGTTCAGCTTTCGGCGTCTTTCTTTTTCTTCCTGGGTCAGGCGCATGCGGGCACCTCCCACGGGCTCTGTTGGATCTACCTGGTGGCCTGCCACGTGAGGCAACACCAGTGCCCGGGGCGGGGAGCGTGGCTTACGAGCAGCAGCAGCCCTGGCCAGCCTTCTCTCAATGTGAATGCATTGGCCGATCAGTGCCGACAGCGACTTCGCGACCTCCAGGTGGGACAGCTCCTCCTGAATGTGGTCACTGAGGCCCTCATGGTACTGGTCAATCAGCGCAGGCTCATTCCAATCCAGGTCCTGGGCGATCATCTGGAAAGCATTGGAATAGTCGATGACAGACCCCATGCCCTGGCGCAGGCGTCTGATCTTGCGTTTGGCGGCCTCTCGCCTCTGAGGATCTTCAAAGACATGCTTCATCTCCATCATGAAGGCAGGGTAGTTGTGCATCAGGTAGTTGGATCGTTCCAGCTTCGCAGAGGCCCAGCGGGCAGCACGGCCGGTCATCATGCTTGTCACGAAGCAGACACGGACACGATCAATGGAGAAATCTCTGGTGCTCTTTTCCATGAAGACCTGGCACTGAGACATAAAAGGAGCCAGCATGTCTGGGTTGCCATCAAACTTCTCAGGGAGGTCTTCGGGGCACTCTTCCTCAATGGGAGCAGGTGGGACAGCAGCCGCTGCAGCACCCTGGAGCTCAATGTCATCTTCGTCATCCTCAGGGACAGGTTCTTCCACTTGCTCACGCAGACTGCTGTTCTCTTCTGTGAGCTTCTGCACCTGGCTCTGCAGGTGGTCATTCTCCTCGGACTGCCTGATGACCTTCTCTCTCAGGTTGTTGATCTCTTCAGAGAGCTCATCCCGCCTGCGCTCCGTCATGTTGGGGACACAGGGGCTCTTGTGGCCGTTGTTTTTGTTGTTATTGTTGTTGTGGGGGGGAGGGGGAGGAGGAGGTGGTGGGCAATCGGCGGGGCCCATAGCAACTGTTGGGGTGGGAGGAGAACTCCCGGTTGCGCCTTCACTCCTGTGGGGATGGAGGCCTGGATCCTGGCCTCCTCTTGCTCCCCTCCTTTTCTTTGTTTTCAAAACCCGCTTGTTTCTGTAAATGAAGACAAAAGTATACACTCAACATATATATCCAAAATAGCACAATGCAATGATTTAGGGTTTCAAGTGTCCCTTGCTCTACTTGCTCAAATTAATAGTGAACAAAGAAAACACACCATCAAAAGAGAATGAACTTATCAACCATGACAATAGATAATGAAAAGCACACTACCTTTTGATGTCCAAATGACCTTTTCCTCTTCAAAAGCCACCTGCTCATTATAATTCGACAATACATACACTTTTATCATCAGCATGCTGACCTTTATAGACCCTAAAAGAATGCTAACACAGGGTAAACATGGAACTTTCCAGGCAGAGATAGATGCCAAATAAATTATGTAAAATAATTCCCAAACAATAACTTTTGCTATTAGAAGAAGTTAGGAAAACAATAGCTAATGTTCTAATCAATTAGAAATCACAAAAAGCGGGGTGGTATTAAAATCACATCAGTCCTGAAAAAGTGAATACACTCTGGCCAGCTGTCACAACCCAGGTCCAGCTCTCTAAAGAAGATAATTATCAAATCAAACATTCACTACCACAAAAACTACAAAACTGTCTAATTACTTTTCTGACCATAACTTAACTTCCCCAGGAGAATTCTCTGAGATAGAAATGGCACTGAACAGCAACATGTACATGTCACTTTCCCTCCTCATTATGCATTCAACAAATATTAATTACTGCCTCCTAAGAAGGCTGGGCTATAAAACGGGACTTGTATTCCACCAAAGATGCTCAATAATAGTATACTTCAAATTTATTATGATTTAATTAATGTAGATAAATCACATGATGAATTTCCAGTCACTGTCAGCTGATATTAAGATTATTAAAGAAAACAGAAAGGTAACTTTCTGTATAAATGGGGAGGGGTTGCAACTATAGCAACCTAGGCATCCATTTCACATCTAATTATCTTCAATTAAAAAAAAAATACGGTATTGCTCTAAGAAATTCAGGCCTTTATTTGTCCTGCAGGTCACCAGTTCACAGTCTCTGATTTTAAATCAAGACCTATCAGCACAGCCCCACCCAGAGGATATAATGTGAAGGTGGGTTAGGGGTACAAATCCAGTGGGGTGAGTATCTATGTATGGAGGTGGGGTGACGGTAAGTATTCTAATGATAAATATGATGACAATAAACCACTTATACAATAAAGCATAACACAGTGTCTTCCTGTGTACTTCCTGAAAATAGGGTTAAATTCACTTAGAATGATTTAATAATTTGATATTTTCAATGATCTCAAGTCTCAAATATGGAAATTATAAATACATAAAATGTTTAATAGTTTAAAACATTTAAGTTAAAAAGTTTTGAAAACTTTTTCATTTGAAAGCATAACTTTTTAAAGTTTAACTTTTGAAAAAGCTTTAAAGTTTTAAAAGTTCTAATAGTTCTAAAACTTAGTTTAAAACTTTTAATTGTTTTAAACTTAATTTAAAAGTCCATCAAAAGTTTAATGATATAATAAAAGTTCAAAAAGTTTACCTTGAAAAGTTTATTTTTAAAGTTTTACTTTAACAAGTTGAAAATATTTTATAGTTTAAGAAGTTTAAAACTTTTAAATAAAAGTTTAAAATCAATTCATTTCTCTATGAACTATCAAGGCAACTATGAACTGGGCACTAAGTAAATTACATAAAGGCAAAAATATAAACATTCATTAATTAGAGAAATTAGGTGAAGATAGCTAATATTTCAACCAATTGGATAAAAGTAAAGGAGGCAGTAATCAAACCTGATGCCTGCCCTCATCAGCCCCACTCTCCCCTCCCCCCTTTCTTTCCCCTCCATCTTTCAGGCCCTTCCCCTGCTACTACTCAGGACTCACAGCCATTTTTCCTTTATCCAGTCCTGTTTATGTGGCCTCTGCAAAGAGTGGCTATACATGAGCCAGGTCCTTAAGGGACAGGGATTAGTGTACCATTTAAATAGTTTTAACCCTGTTAATTACTTTAGTAACTTAGGTACAAAACACAATGAATAATTAATATTCAAGATAAAATATTCAAGATCAGAAAAAATTAGAAGATGCAATTAACAAATCATAACCTGTGACTCCAATCTCATTTCCATATCTTTCAAAACAACTGTATTGGCAATATAAAGTCATAATATTATGGAAATCTTTTTTAGTAAAAGTTTTAATGTCCCATTAAAAACAACAACAACAACAACTAATAAGCACAGCTCAGGTAAACTAAGATGCCACTTCTGTCAACTAGATAGTAACACTTTCAAAACAGACAAGACTTCCTAAAGAACATTCTCAGCATGGCCTGGTGCAGCCTGACCCAGGTCAGGAAGGTTAACAACCTACATGTCAATCATAGACACTGGGCTGGGCTTTACTGAAGTCAGGTAGTTTTAACATCTATCTATATATACATATATAAAAAGATGGGCTAGAAATTATATTAGGAAATCAGCAAACAATATACTGTTTAGGGAAACAAGATCAATAAGAGTTAAAAATTAAAATGCTTTATTTACACATGAAAGTGATTTAAAAGTGAGAAGAAGGACTTAATAGGTGGGGGCTGCAACTATGTAACTTGGGGATGTATGCCCCCCCCCCCGGAGACATTCAAAGTTTCTCATTTGTTTGTTTTTTATAATACAGTTCTGGTTAAATAAATTCAAGGTCTAATCTATGGCCTTTGAGGTCACCAGTTTAAGGTCTCCAACCTTTACCAATATCAGGCCTCAGGCCCCCACCTGGGTAGAGCCTGTAATTTTGGGGTGGGTCTACTCCAAAGAAGAGTAGTTTAACCATTAAAAGTAATAGGGTAGTGGGCAGGTAGGTCAAATGTGAGTGTAACTAAAGTACAAAAATGTTTAAATAGATAATGGGGCAGCAGTAGTTAAGGTGAGACAAGGAGCATTTTGACTTGATTTGACTTACAAAACTGTGGCTCCTTAAACTCCCCCTTAGCAGGGGCTGGAGTGGAAAGGCAGGGTCAAGAGGTCCCATTCCTGAAAACTGAGAGGTCAGGCTGCATAAAGCCATGCTGTGTGGGACAGATGTCAGCTTTTATATAATAAAGATTTCAGTTTTAGTCTACTTAGAAATTAAGTACGTTTGGTTAGTTATTGATTCTTTACAACTTTTAAAAACTTTTTTATTCCCAAAACATACCAAAGAACAGTAACCAAAAATCACCATATATAAACATTCCATTAGGAAATTAAACACCATTAAGCAATTTTTAGTTGTAAATTTTCAATTATTGTTCCAATTTTTTGAGTAATAAATGTATTAATTATAAAGTACCATTTCTATTAATATGTACATTTTGAATCTTTTAAATATGCAAGATACAGAATTCTCAAATAGGAAGCCGACTTACTTGAAGCTGTAATTATAAGCAAATGTTTTTCATGGACCACATATTTTTTGAGAGGGGTATGAGGAGGATGATAGATTTTGTC
>VMDO01008706.1:0-82123 GCA_007922755.1 Pedetes capensis
TAAAAATTTCTAAAAAAAAAAAAAAAAAAAGATGAAAGGGGAGCCTTGAACCAAGGAATACAAGCATTCTCTAGAAACAGGGTAGGATGAGGAAGTGACTTCTTTTCTTAGAACTTCCAGAACATAGTTCTGCCAACACTTTATTTTAGTCCTAGAAGTCATTTTGGGCTTCTGACAGCTACAACTGCATGACAATAAATTTGTGTTATTTAAGTCATTGATTTTGTGGTAATTTGTTAAAACAGCAAAAAGAAACTAATTTATACAGTTGTGTTGAATTTGCAAAATGTCATTGTGCATACCCTTAAAATTTATGTAATTTTATATAGGTATATTCTACTTCAATAAAAATGTACACTAAAAAGAGGATAGAATGAGAAAATTGTCATTGGATTTGACAATTAAAGAGCCATTTTTAACCACCTTGAAAGGAGTTTTAGCAGAGTGGTGGAGGTAAGAGCCAGATTACAAGTTGCTTGGAAAGCAAAAGGAATTTGAATGAGTAGAAGAATAGATGTTGATACTTCCTTTCAAAGATCAGTTATGAAAAAGGAGAAAGTTATGGTAAAGTTGAGAGTAGAAGGCACATTGATGCTGTATTAAGAAGTCTTCTATTTTGACTGAGAAAGATTTGCACAACTTTTTAGGTTAAGGGGGAGAAACTAGAAAAATTATAGGAGAGAATGTCCAAATAAGGAAAAAATAGACATACTCTATTTTCTCTTTCTATGGTAAGCGAGACAAAAATGGATTTACTTTTTTTCTAGCATTGGGGGTTGAGCCCAGGGCCTCGCACATGTTAGGCAAGCGCTCTACCACTGAGCTTCACCCACAGCCCCCTCATTTTTATTTTTGAGACAAGGTCTTGTTAGATTGTACAGCCTGCGTCTAGCCTCTAACTTGTGATCCTTCTGCCTCAGCTACCTGAGTCACTAGGATTACATGTGTGCACCACCAAGCCAGGCTAAAACTGAACATTTGTAAACCTAGGAAGGAATATCTGGAGATTTTACATATAGTTGAAGGGAAAAGTCCCTTCCTCTGCTTTGTTAGGGTTGGAGATTCTAGAGTAAGCTGTTCTGTTAATGTGTATGTCATTTAGTTATTGCACATAAGAACATTCCACAAACATAGCAGCTTATAACAAAAATAATTTATTATCTCACAAGTTTATAGATCAGTTGGATAAATTTTCTAGTTTTGGTTGGCTGGGTTGACTTTTGTTAGGTTTTCTCATTTGCCTGCAATCAGCTATTGAGTGAACTGATCTATGATGGCCCCAGAAGGAATGATTTACTACATGAGAAGCCAACTTTTATCCTCCAGTCATTAATTCTCAGTTGATCTCATGGTTGAGGCAGTTTCAAGAGAGCAAGCCGAGGTGTTCAATGTAACCTGAAGTCTAAGCTTGTAACTATTACCTGGGTCCCTTCTATCTCAGTCTTTCAGACAAAGAAAGTAAAAAAACAAGCCCAAATCCATACAAAAACAAAGTCACTTTGCAAGAAGCATGGAAAAGAATAACTAAGACCATGTTTCCAAACAACATACTAAAATATTCTTTCTGAGGGTTATGGCCAAAGATAGCATTTGAGATATATGTTGCCATGTTGATTTAGCTCTAACTTTGTTGGTACATTGGCATCAGAGTTTCATGTGCTGATTTCTTGGCTACTGGACAGTCAAGATTTAGAGTGGTAGGTGGCAAAGTAATTGGTTGTCTCAAGTTCCAGAAACTATTGACTTAATTTTAGGAGGAGGAAATATTGCTCATTAGTAGATATGTAGAAAATATAATATTCAATCTTAGATTTATCAGGAGATAATTCAAATTATCTCTCTTAACAGATTCTGGATCTTTTTAAACTCACTGAAAATGTGGATCAAATGTTAGCTTTTCCATTACAGGGATATCAAATTTCAGATATGCTGCATTATAACTCAGTATCTTGGCACATGCTAAAAAGTACACCAGGGATCTAGTTCAAGTGAATGTAGAACGTAATATAGACCATGCTTTAGGTTCAAATGTCCCTGCGACTTCTGTACCTTCTCACTTTATTTTTTTGCCTAAATAGGATATACCTTATATTGATATTCAATACAAATACCGAGTATGTAATTTATTATGTCAAACTGAAAAATGCCTGTGGTAATGCAGGTTTTTATAGCTCTCATTTTCTCCAGCTCAAACTGCTCTGAGTAGCTATGTGTTAGCAGAAAGTTTGAAGTAGGATGGATACAGAAACCATGAGTGGACAAAAGATACCTTTAGAAACTACAAACTAGCAACCAGAAAGCCTTTCAGCTGTAAGTCAGCAGACTTTTATGTCAAGCTTGGCTGACTAATTATTGCTTATAATTTGCATTAGGATTAATTAACTAATTAGAGAGGAATGTCTGAAGGCAAAGTTATGGCTCTGCTTGTCAAGCTGAGGACTTTAATTATTCTGATATTTTTAATTATAATCAGCTGCTGAATGAGTATTACATTGTCAGCTACTATCACTGAAACTAGGCTAGGAAAAGGGATGGAGGAATTACCAGATATTGCTGCTGTTCTTCCGGTTGTGATCTGGCCACCACAAGAAGAAAACCTTCTGATAGAAACAATCTTTGATCTGCATGCAGAACTGTGCAAACCACAGTTCGGCTTAGTTTGCAAAGTAAACCTGAAGCAGAATCTTCTCCTAAGCAGAATGTGGAAATCAGATACTCCCACATCTGATTGTTGCTGGCAAGAAATCTCATGAGATGTCCACACTAATGGACTGGGATTAGCCTATCTGACAGTCTCTTTTTATTTTTTCCTGCCAGTATCAGGGAGTTGAAACAGGGCCTCATGTGTGCTTACTTTGCAAGCACTCAACCACTGAGCTATTTTCCCAGCCCATTTTTTACTTTGTATTTTGATACAGGGTCTTGTTAAATTGCACAGACTGCCTCTGGCTTTGAACTTGCAAGCCTCCTGCCTCCACCTCCCAAAGTGCTGGGATTAAAGGCAGGTACCACTGTGCCAAGCCCTGACAGTCTTTTGGGATTGCTGATATCTGCTTTCTGTAGTGCTTTGTAAGTTCTTTGCTGTAAAATTGGGCTTGTACAACTTTCTGTTTTTTCTCTAACTGGAAAATTAAGAGACTTATATGTTTTTCATGGAACTTGTTTTGAGTGTTTGAAAGAAAGTTGTTAAGTAAGTGTGTCTTCAATAATAATTAGTAAAAATTGATTGAATTGATATCTTGGTATATAATACATAAGAACTAGCAAATACAGATGTGCTAGTACAACAGCTAATTTCAAAAGATATCTGGGAATTTCTGCCAGAATATTAGAGATTAAAATCCAATCCTGTGTTTTAGCTATGACATTTAAACAATGGTGAGAAATATGACAGGAAAAATGCCTCCAAATGATGCATCAAAAATGAAACTTGATAACTTTTTCATGATTGAAGAGCTAAAATCTTCTCTATTTTCCACAGATAATTATAACAAAGAAACTCTAAGCTTAAGTGATGTTAAAGGTTCCAAATGACTTATAAACTGGCAAAGGCCTGAAGATTTAATATCAAGGCACTACACAAATGTTGTGCTGATTTCTTTCCTTTTTAAAGATGCCCAGGAGTGAATTTACAGATTCTCAATCACACAGACACACTATGAGAATCAGCAGTGTTTTCTTGGAGAATGTAGTTTAGGAATAAGGGCAGTCGTTTAGCACTTCATTATTGCTAAAACACTCTGCATTTAGCAAGTCTCTGTTTTCTGCCTCTATACAGAGGGAGAACAATAAGGGGATATGGTTGTTAATAAAATCATAGTTTCATAAGGCCCCGAAGGGACTTTTGTGATTTGCAGCTATTTGTGTAGTATATAGGAGCATGAGAATCTATTTTTATTTATTTAACAAACACTTGCAGAGTCATCTTTTGCTGGGTGCTATTTGAAGCACTCTCAAATGACCTAAGAAGCTGCCCTATCACTGAGGCCCAAGGTTAAGGAACTTGCCCAAGGTGACCATTAGCACATGGTAGGGTTGGAGCAATTAAGCCCTGGCCCAGGAGGTCATGTTTATAACAGCTAAAACACTGCCTCACATAGTGTCACTTGAATCCTGTACTCTCTGAGTCCTCTATGTCTTTATCCATCAGTGTGGGAAATTATAGTTCTTCCTTCATAAATAGGAAGGATTTCAATGAAGTCAGATCTGTGGAATATTTCACATGGATCTGAAATACACTATGTGCTTAACACATGTGCTGTTTATTTAGATAGAAGGTCCAAGTTCCTAATTTTGCAAAGGAAGGAACAAAGGATGAGAGAGTGATTTGCCCAAGGTCACTACATCAGCAGGCACCACAGTTAAAAGGGATGTTGGGTACCCCATGGTTTAGTGTTCTTTCCATTGTCTACATCAAGCTTCTCAGTGTGACCAGCTTGTCTTCCACCTTGTTTGGGACTTTTCCAGGTTCAGAATCACAGATAAATGAGATGTATCGACTCACCCTACTTCCCACATAAGTTTATTCTGCAAGGCCAAGTAATCTTGCCTCCTCTCTAACATCCGGCTTCTTGGTGAGAAGTCGCCTGGGCTTGGAAGGTGCACAGGCAACTTTTTATCTCTTTATGACAAACTCAGGTGAGAAAAGTTCTGTATAGTATGTTGGTATACAAATCTCTTGACTACTTTAAAAAATGGAACTTGGCAGATTTGAGTCACCATTTATGTTGAGCATTTTGTTGACACAGCACAAAATATCACAGGCAGTGCAACACCCTGACACCGTTTTAACTGTATACTTCTTTATATTTTCAAAATATGTCCGGGGCATCATTTTATTTGACTATGTTAGTTTTTGTAATATTTTATCTCCATTTGGCTGAGGAGGAAATTTGGGATCAGATGATGGTGACTTGCTTAAGGACAAAAACCTGGGCCCCTTGCTTAAAACCTAATGTTCTTTTTGCTACTCTTTGTTGGCATGTGGAGGTATTTTACAATGAGAGCTACCTTCTTTTCAGAGAAATGCCCACTGAGGAAGAAATGGGGAAGGGTAAGACACTAACCTTGGTACAAAATTCAAGGAATTGTTCAAAAACTCAATGATCAAGCTAAATAATTATTCAATGTAATATTTGAAGAAATAAAAATGTGTGCAAAAAACTAACACCATAGTTTAAGTAAAGATGGACACAAACTTCTACTTATGCAAGCTTGACTCACCTATCTCACCTCTGTCTTGGCTTTATGCACGTCTCCCACAGTGAAGGAGAAGAATCAAATCACCTTATTGTACTGGAATAGAAACTTATTTAGCCCTGATCTCCTGGGTCCAGCAAAGTGGTCTTGCTGGTTTTAATATTTGATTATTTCATCCTTGAAGCTTTTTCCTTTCTGTCCATACTACTGATAATATTTAGAAGACTCCTTCTTATTCCTGAAATATTTATGAGACATTCTACTGAATCTGGACCTTGGGGGCAAATATATTGTCTGTCCTAACTTAGGCTCCCATAAACATAGTCAAGCCAGCATGGGCAGGTCTGTGTTAATGTTCCTGGTTATCATTAACACAGGTGAAAGAGATCCCAATGCATGAGTCGAGGCTGAGTTTTTCCAGACACACACACTGTGATTTGGGGTACAGACAGCACTTACAGGGCCAAAGGGTTGGGGACATTGGGAGGGTGATCTCAAAGGTGGTGGCAGCAGCTGCAGGTTCTTTCAGATGTTTATGATTTGGGGCTTGTCTTACAAAGAACCCTTCTGCTACAAAAGGAAGTAACACACTAGCAGGAGCTGGATGACTGTTCTTTATTAGAGAACATCTGTGGGGAGTATTTGAAGTAAACTTCTCTGGATAAAGTGTACACATTTATACTTTGGCATGCCATTTGCTAGCTTCTTTTTTCCTTTCCTTTCTTTTCTTTTCTTTTCTTTTATCTTTCTTTCTCCTCCCTTCCTTCCATCCTCCCTCCCTCCCTTCCTTCCTCCCTTCCTTCCTTCTTTTCTTTCTTTCTCTCTCTCTTTCTTTCTATCTTTCTTTCTTTTTGTTTTCTTTCTTTTCTTTCTCATCAGTCAGCATTCTTTTACATGAAAGGGTTTTCATCTACAAGGCTGCTTTACCCACCCACTTCCTCCACCTCTGAGGAATCAAAAGCTACCTCATCAAGCTAAGCATCCAAATGAACAAAAACATAATAAGACTGTCAATGTTCAATGACTAATGCAGGTTGATTGCCATGATGCATATATGGTAGACAGGTATAGCCTTACCTGTAATTGTTTCTAATAACAGTGGGCAAATTAATATTATTTTTTGATTAGATGGTTAACGAAAATAGAGCAGAAATAAAAACAGAGCAGAGAAAATTCAAGGTATTTTCATCCGATAGAAAAAACAGGTCTTTAATTCCCAGAGTACCACAGAAGGGAATAAGATAGTATATTAGGGCATTTGTGGAGAGAGTAGAAAATGATACAGAAGACACACACACACACACACACACACACACACGCGCGCGCGCGCGCGCTCCAACAAAAGGGATACTAAATGAGAACACTGGTCCTCTTTACTCAGATGAGACCAATATTGAATAACTTAGAAAGGCCGGTCTCATAGCACTTTTAACTTATTTTATATGTAACGGAAATATTTAATCCAGGACAATCTCACTTATCAAGCATGATAGTGAAAGGAATTATCCTACATGAGTAAATATTTCAGGAAACAGATGTTTCTTAAGGTGTTCAAACACCTTAATACTTTGGTCATTCTGTTGGGCTGATCACTCCTGTGACTTCTTGCTGGCTATAGTAGTTATTGGCTTGTGCTCCAACCAAGTGGTGCCTTCAAGATCTGTTAGTGTGTACAGTCATTTGCCTCCATGCAAATATCTCTAGATTTTGTGCTTTTTCAATTCTATGTATTGTAGTCATTTTTCATCCCCTTTGTTGACTATTATCACTGTTGTCAATATTTTATCAGATGTCAGCATTTGTGTCATTATGTCTAACTCCACACGCCTTCCTAAAAATTCTAACTACTTCATCTGATTTATTCTTTTATCTCCTTTTCTCCTTCTTTTTTATCTTTTATTTATTTATTTATTTATTTATTTATTTCCTTCTTTCCTTCCCTCCTTCTTTTCTTCTTTTTTTCTTTTTTTGCAGTCTGGGGATTGAACCCAGGGCCTTGAACATGCTATGCAAGTGCTCTACCATTGAGCTGCACTATCAGCCCCTTTAGAGTTTTTGTTTTCAGACAGTTTCACAGGCTAAGTTGTGCAGTTTGCTTTTGGCCTCAAACTTGTGATCTTCCTGTCTCTGCTTTATGAGTTGCTGGGATTACAGGCATGAGCCAGAGCACCCAGTTTGATTTACTCTTTTCATCTACTGTGAATTAATGCATCAGGCCACCAAGGCTTCTTGCTTTCTTTCTAAACTAAGCCTCTCAGAAATGGCTTTCTATATATAATGTGCATAGCTTTAGGTCACAAATTTTTGCTCACAAAGGCCTTTTCCCCTTTAGGTATGACTTCTTCACTGTTCGAGGTATATGAGATTACTACAGAACTGAGTTTTCAATGAATAGGAAGTCTTTTTTTTTTTTTTTTTTGGAGATATTTTTGAACATGTCATTATCTCCCAGATGGCAAGGACCTCATCTTGCAAGTCCTCACATTTCTTGCACTATCCTGACTGGCACCTTATGTGTAGTTAGAATTTAGTGAATTGATAATGACTGAATGTGTTATTTAAGATTTGCTAAGCTTGTTCGCTCATTTATAATGCAGTGGATTTCATCTTTCTGAGCCATTCTGTGAGAATTAAGAATTGATAAAAATAAAGTAATTCAAATATGTATACCCACAAGATAAGATAGGTGATTGTCTTTCCTTCTTTCTGTGGTGATATCTAACCTAATTCTTTGTACTAATATAGTTTTTCTTGGTGAACTGATGACAATTATGGATGATATTTTAAATGTCATTGCTATGACAAACTAACTGGCCTGTATCACCACCTCAAATGAAATGAAACAGAACTATTTTTAATGGGTGGAATCTGTTAAGAATATTGAGTAAAAATCTATTCCTAACATTTTACACATTTATAAATCTGCTTTTTAAAATGAGTTGAACTATATTAATGCCATCAATATAGTATAGGTTGAGTGTGTAAATAGGCTTAAGATGGATTAGTTAAATTCCTGTGGGCATAAACCCTAATGCATACTTGAAGCCAGCAAATTTCAGGGGAGGAGAGAGAGAACAGAGCTTATTTTGGCAGGTAATGTCACTAAAATCAACTGTTTTTTCCAGGTTTTTCTGTTAGTTCTCCAGAAAGTCAGAGGACAATCAGCTGTCTGATGCTAGAGGACAGCTCTTAAGCTTCTTTAAATATTCTTCCTTCCTGTAATATCAACCCCATCATAGACCTCACCCTAGCTGCTCATTCAGAGGAAAGTGAAGAAAAAGATAAAATTGATTAAAGTAGTAAGACAGAAGGGAGAAAGATATCATTTTGACCTTTTGGATGTCTACAAGCAACCTGGCTTGAAATGCTAGTCCAGGCATTTTATTCACACTCTGGAGCTGCCTTAGTAGTTGGTACCTTGGCTCCATTACACTTGGCTTTGTGCTATTGTGCTGTGTCACACAGCAAGCTCTTTGTGAAACATCTGCATTCAAAGATGAGGTGAAATGTTACAGCAAAGATAATTCATTTTCCCTAGCACCCTTTGTTGCCCTCCCAAGGAGATGAACCATACATGTCTCTGAGGGTGTGGGCATGAAAACTGTCCTCCTTTCTGTGTTTTCTTCTTTGAGCAGAAAAAGTGGACTCACAGTTGCTCACCTGGAACTGGTGGCTTCTGTGGCTTCCCAGGCTGCTGGTAAAGCATCATTTCTCTTTCCTGTCAGGAAATTGTGGAGGAATGAAACATGCAACTGAGTAGCAGGGGTAGTTCTGGAGCACAAGTGACTGCAGCCATCATTACCACTGTTAAGAAAACTCATGGGCAGTACCTACGGCATTACCCCTGCCATAGTAGTTTATGGCTGAGCGCTCTGAAAGCACTTCAAAATTTCTTAGAAGAAAGCCTGGACCATCATTACAGAATATTTGATTGGGCTTGTTTCTTTCTTGCTCCTTTCCCCCCACCATTAGGCTGCTGCCCAGTTATGATATTCATTCAATATATATTTATTTAGTGTTGAGTGCATGCTCTATGTATTATGCTAGATTTTAGGTATTAAAATATAATTTTTTGCTTCTGAGGCAGCCACAGTCTGTTAAGAGAAATAAATACCTGATAACATTACAATAGACTAAAGGATGTGCAAGACTCCCCTACAACTGAGAGCAGGGATAGGTGTGCAACTGTCCTGAATGATTGAGTTGGGGATGAGGAGCAAGCTAGCAAGGCCAACTTCACCAAGGAAGGGACATTGGAACTGGTTATTAAAGCTGTATAGGAATTTGTATTATACAAAGAAAGATGAGAAAGAAATGAAGACAAGGGGAACTGCATGTGTGAAAGCCTAGAAGTATAGTCACATTTGGTAACAGTGAGTAGGTAAGTATGGCTGGTGTACTGAGTATGGGTTTGCTCGGGTGAGTGGGAGATCATGCTGGAAAAGGGACATTTATAGCCGCACATTGTTCCACAGGTTCTCATCCTTACTAATGAGAGATGATGGATTAATATGCCCAGGTCCCCTCTATTTTCTGCTCCTCATTTGAATCCTGGAAGAGCAGAGAGGAAGGGGTTAGGGGTAGCTAGCTAATAGGGCATGTGTGTCATAGGTCACTTGTGGACTAGCCCCTTGCTATGTAGTCTTAGCTAGTTATCACAACCAATGAGAATTATGAAATATCCACACTTGATAAATATGGTAACTTGGTCTTGACCACAATCACCCAGTTCATTTAATAGTCTTGGAATCTACTTAGGTCTGTGTGAATCTGAATAATCTTTCCAGACCCTGGTTCTTCTGATGGCTACTTTCAAACAAGACCCATGGCTCTCATATATGAATACAAACATTGGACGAACTTAATGAACTCAGTGAAAAATGAGGGCTTTATCCCACGGACAATGAAATACCATTCAACACACAGGAACAAGGAGCCTAAGAGCTCCAGTGAGGCAACCAAGGGCTGCCACCGACTCTGAGGTCACCTCGCAGAAACAGCCCCATCAGCAGGAGAGAAGAGAGCAGCAGATAGCCAATTGCTTGCCCCAGAGAAGCAGACCAGAGTCAGTGGATTTGCATAGTAAAATTAAAAGCATATTTGCATTCAGGAATCAAATGCATGCGTTACCACTGTCCTGGAAATAGGCTGACTCAGACCATACTACTAAATAAAAGAATAATGTTTACTCAGAACTGATGTACTTGTTTAAAAAGTTAATGTTTTAAGCTTTCTGCCTTCTAGCAAAACATCACTAATCTAATTAGAGCTTTCCAACCCCACTTGGCCTGCAAGCAGGCCTGCAGTGCATTGACTGCTCACCAGACAGAATGGACTCCGGGCCCTTTCTCCTCACCCCCTCAGCTTAAAGAGCTCAGCTCTAACCTCCTTCTCATGGCCAAATATTTTCTTCTCATTTCTAAGCCAGCCACTAGGCATATTCCTGCATTTTTCACTCCCTAAAATTCCAGGAAACACATTTATTTGGGTGATAGTTATTCCCTCAAAGATATTCTGAGTACACTATACGGCAGATATCTAATTGCAGGGGCAAGGAAGTTTTGGCAGCAGTAGTGGGGTTTTATACCATTATGGCCACTTACAGTGAGGGTCTCTGAAGCTCTCAGAACTCTGACTTCAGCAACTTAAGTGGATGAAACTATTTTTATCATTCTCAAGTTGAAACTGGCAAGTTCTTATTGGAGACAGGAGGGTGGAAGGCTATAGAGGTTATGGATGATGAAGTTTAAGATTGAGGTGGAATTAATTAGACATAATCTCATTTTAAACCTAGTTTGCTTTTAATCATTCAAGATCCAGGAAGGAGTGAGCCCTGCGGGTGTTATAAAAAATCATGAGGTAAAAATACAAATGCAAGACTGTGCAGTTTTCCTGCAATTTACACGGAAAGAGAGTTAGTGTGGTTGTAAACATGTCTGGGGATGCTAGGTGCAAACATGGGGGTGGGAAGCCCTGCATTATTCTTCTCCAATCCCAACAGTTGCTGACTTTGTAGATGATGAAGAAAGTAGAGTAATATTTGGTGTTAATGACAGTAATAATAATTAATTGCATTATAGAGTCCCCATAGTTTCAAAGTCCTTTTCTATCTACCTCAAATTTACACAACCCATGACAGGGCAGTTAGTGAGGGTGTTGGTATTCCCAGATCACAATGTTGTCACATGAGACACAGAGCAGTTAAGTGGCTTACCTGCCATCACACAGTTATTTCGTACCAGATATGGGATTAAAAATTAGTAAACATAGTTTCCAGTGCTCTGTATGGTTGGAATACTCAGTGTATGGAGTCTCTGAGGTTCCTCCTTCCTAATGAATATGTCAATAGAAGTAAGACGAAGGAGAGGCAAGAACATGACCATCTTTGACTCATCTCAATCCTACTCACTTCTGAAAGACTGAAGAATGTATATTTGGTGTCACCAGGACAAGTTATCATGGGGACTGATGAGGCCCAATTCCATCTTTGGATCTCAGAACCCAATATACAACCCCTTTGATGATCCCCAATGGCCCATCCCCCAAGGAGCACTTAGCTCCTGTTTTTATCTGTTAAGGTACATTTGAGACAGATGAACCTATCTTATTCCAGCTCTCTTGCTCTTGGTTCTAAATCTGACATCAAATTCTACCAGATGAGCTTTAATAACCATGGTGTAGAAAAGTTATTATACATTTAAACTAGTAGTTTAAAAAAACAAAAACCAAGCTGCAAACTAAACCAATATGTTTGTTATTCAAAATGAATATGGTCGAAGGAAACCAGCTTAGTTTCTTAATCTTTTACTCAAGCACATTAATCTTGAATGAATTTTTTTGATACCTAGTGACTTAGTTCATTCATTCGTGGATTAAGTCAAATTCTGTTATGTCTTTCACCAAGAAAATAAAAGAAAGAAGAAAATCTCCTATCCCATCTCCTCGCTGACTTATTAATTACACTCCACCTGAACGCCATGGTTAACATTGCTCTTGTCTCATGGATCACATGCCATATTGCACAATACTTTCATTGTAACTCGAAATTCAGCCATCATCCAGTTGCAGTATAGGCAAGATTATATCAAAAATAATGTTTATAGTGTACTAACAGCCTCATAAAGATAAACATCAGAAATTCATTTAAAAACCTAAATCATTGTGTCAGTTCTTTTCCATAAACAGCTTCCTTATGTATTTGTCTATGCTTTGGTGTGCATATATTTGCCAAGAGTTCCAGTAGAGCCCATCTCTGACAGGTTAGTGTAAGAGTGTGGGTATGGCCCATGAACACTGGACAGTTTCACAGGGTTCCATTGCCAGACAATAGAAAAAGGAGGCCCTTCCAATTTAGCAACTAAGAAAATAATACAAACATACCCCCGGATTAAATGTGAGAAAAATTCTGTTCTATCTATGATTATCTTACCTAGAAACTGACTTGGTAAAGCAACTTTCTTACTTACCTGTGTTCCCATCTCTGAAGGAAGATGAAGATAAAGTTGTTACTGGACACTCCAAATGCCCACACTTACCTGGGGGAGTGTAAAGATACTGGCTTTGCAGCCACAGAGATTTCAGATTCAGCACCAATTCTATCACTTGCTAATTGGCTAATCCTGGATAAGTTACTTCACTTGTCTGAACTTTAGTTGCCTGATGGTTTTAGTGGGTATCACTAGAATAACTATATCATTGAGCACTCATGAGGATTAAATAATTACACATAACACACCTATCTCAGTGCTCAATACTAAGTAAATGCACAATAAAGGTTAATTACTCTGATATTTGCCACCCTGATGGACCACCTACAGGGTTGTTACATAGACATCACAAAAATGCAAGCAAAAGTCTTCAGCATAGCCATTGGTCCATGCCTGTAGACATTCTGGTATGGAGATTTAAAGAAGAATTCATACTCAATTCATGGATTTTTAATTAGTGAGTAAAATAAACTCTCTCTGGTTGCCATCAGGATGCAGGTGTGAGATCCTCTTTTTAAAATGCCCTTCTCATTTCTATTTGCCATTCCTTTGTTCTGACATACACCGGTACATGGGCACATTTCCAAAGCTGAAATGTCTAGATTTGGTCAAGAGTCAAAATTTTGTCTGTAGTTTATCTTCTGATCGCTCAGGTTATCCCAGGAGACTGGAGACCACCCTGATGCTACAGTTTGGCATTGAAAGCAGCCTAGCATCCTCTGGGGATGAGTACACAGGTCCCAGGAATATGTGTCTACTGATTTGTAAGTACATAAATAGGCAAAAAGCCAGTACTTGTAGCAGCAGTGAGTCAGACTGAACCCCAGAGGCCAATGGGACTGAGAGGTATTTCTTGCACAGAGCCCACGGGCCTCTAGGTTGAACATTGATAGAATTTTAGATTTAAGCAAACCTTAGCAGGTAATACTCCCACCTGAAATGAAAACTCCCATAGCACATACTCTTTTCAAACTGTTTTCACCTAAAATCTCTTACCACACAATTCCAAGGTGTGGACAATGCAGAGAGATTAAGTGGTCCCAGGGACTTGTGGAATTAAGTACAGACGTGAAGAGGTGATAGGGTAGCATTTCAGGAGTGGCTGTGGTGTAAGCAAGGAGCCCTGGAGGGCATTTTGCTGCTGAAATGGCAAAGAGTCAAAGAGGAGTGTCCTTTCTCTCTTGGGTGGGGTCTCCTTACAAAATGATGACTTTGGATGGTGTGGCAGCTGCAGTCCCTTGGTTCCTACATGCTGAGTTGTTCCCTGATTCCTGGCCTTTCTTGCTTTATGCAGGGTTCCTTACTTAGGATTGTGGCTCCATATCCTGTCAGCTGCAGTTACTATTGCTGCCTCTATGAAATGGTTCTCACATGTTTTGTGCACACCAGATTCATCTCTGGTACTTGAAAAAAAAGTTGACTGTGGACCAAATTTGAAAGTTTTGTTTAAAAGATTTTGGATGGGAGAGAGACAGCATGCTCACGTGTGTGTGTGTGTGTGTGTGTGTGTGTGTGTGTGTGTGTGGTGTGTATGTTGAGCAGGGTGGAGCCAGTAGTGTTCTAGATCTGTCTTATAGGGGTTCCTAAGAACTTACCGAACACAGCTTTCTACATCTCTACATTCTTTTCTTTTTAATTGGAAAAAATTTTAATGTACATCTTAATGTGTTTCACTATGACATGCATTTCATTGTGACATTTCCATATATGCATTCCATTGTACTTTGCACAGATACTTTCCCCCTTACCCTTTTATGCCCCTCTTCCCCCTTCTACAACTCCCCCACCAGTGGCCTCTCTTCTGCTTGTATGTCTTTTTGTGAGGATATTTTTCTGTATACCCTTGCATCCCAATTATGATTTGGGTTCAAACTTCTTTCTGTAGTGATCTTTTTACACTCTCAGAAGTATTACATAAATAATCTAGCCCATTTGCATTTTTACTCTTCTATGGTATTGTTGGTATTATTATAATTATTTCCTGAACTATTAAAGTTGGGCTGTTTACTTTGAGGTCACCCTCTCTCTCATTCCTCGCTCCTCCTTGTCCCTCTTCCCCCTCCTGTCTTCTCCCATCATCACTTCCTTTTGCTAGATTCCTCCCTCCTTCTTTCCTTTCCTTAAATTATCCCTTCTCTGCTAAGTTTGCATTAGCTTTTTATTACATTCCAATTTCTGTATAGGATCTTTTCCATTTTTTAAGTTCGATTCAACTCCCACAGATTCTCACTCCCACAGAGAGAGAACATGTGGTATTTCTCTTTTTGGGCTTGTGTACATCTCTATGTTCTGTGACATGGTATCATGAAATTGAATATGATGGGAGTTTTCACCTTATGGAAATAAACAAGTGCTACAAATCAGGGCTCCCTCCAATAAAAGCCAGTTGTTAAATACTACCATCATGTCACTGACTGGATCATTGTGTCCTGACCACACACAAAGCCCTCAGATATCTCAATCTAGCACACATAAGTCATGGGTGACATACTTGGGTAGAAAGAGTATTACCAACAACCTTGATGATACCACCCAATTTTTTTCTCCTGAATGAGGGGTAAAATGCAACTTATGCTTCCCTTTTCCAGGAAGATGTAATTGTATAGTTTTAGAGCTCTGGCTTATATTACAATACCTTCTTTTTTGTTATAGCACTTTTAGTAATGAGAAACAATGCACACCTACTCTATTCCCAGACCTACGCTAGTGAATAAAATAAAGCTCTCACCATCTTTTGGAATATGCACAAATTTTTAAATTCTGTAATTCTCTGAAAATCTCATGAAATTAAAGGAGATTATGTATAGTGAAAGCACAGTAATGATACAAAGTGATTTTGGATTTGTAGTTAGAAACAAATAAGGAGTTGGCATTTAATTTGAAGTTCTAGAGGAAGTCTTTGTAGGGCATCAAGAAAAGGCAGCAAATGTTTAGGTTTTTATTTCAAGGTCACCCTATTTGTTGTGTTAGATCTTATTGTAGAGGGCAGAAGGGAAAGCTGGGCAATGAAACTTTTTTTTCTTAAATTTCTTCAAAGAAAAAACATCTACCTTTTCACCCTTTTATGCACAAAATGCTTCTTTAAATTGTAATAATCCAAATCTGGGAGCCCACTGTTAGGGGAAAATTGCATCACTGGAGAATAAGTGAGATCACCTCAGATTCAGTGTGATATGTTGTTGTTGTTGTTGTTGTTAGGTGCCGTCGAGTCGGTGTCCGACTCATAGCGACCCTCATAGGGTTTTCAATGGCTGACTGTTTCGGGATTGCCTTGGGAGTGGATTGCCAGGTCCTTCTCCCATTCAGTGTGGTATAGTGATGTATATTTTTATAGTACTTTCTATTTTTTAAGGCAGCTGATCTCCTTTGACCACTGGGTTCAAGTCCTAGACTTCAGGTTAGAAGACATGCAACAAATATCATGGAGCATAACCTTTTTCAATGATGAAATGTGTGTGCCCCAATATGGTAGCTCTTCTCCATATGTAGCTATTGAGCACCTGAAGTATGGCTAGCATGACTGAGAAGTTTGATTTTTAATTTTATTTATTTTTAATCAATTAAATTTTAAATTTAAACAGTCACAGGTGGCTACTGTATTAGACAGTGCAACATTAGACCCTTTATGTCCCAGACCACAGAAAGTAACCTTTCTGAGAGCTATATTTGGATAACAATACTTATCTGCCAGGGAGGTGAGGATTACAGGACACATATAAAAGGAGAAAACTTGGTGGCTAGTATCTCACAGGATCATCATAGATAGTGGACTCAGTAGTGCATTGGAGAAGGATTGAACCAGTTTATGAGAACCAATTGTGAGCATCTCTCCCAAATCTGAGTTAATTGATATATACATCATGCATGGTTAAAGGGTAATGCTATCTATACCATGGAAATCAGCAATCACTACAAATTAAAGCTCCTTCCCTACCCTAATCTCAAAAAACAGTTGTTGAACATTTACCAACACATCACCGGTTGGATACATACACAAATTATATTTATTTATAATCATTTCTACTATTGGACAAATAATCATCATAAGTATTTACTTCTTACAGTACAATAAATTATAACTTGAATTATTTCACTAATTTTTTTCCTTTTTATTCTTTTCACATTATTTTATTATACTCTTCTTCTCCCTACCTAACTTTCACAACTTGTTTGGCTATGAGATTCTGCTGCCTCAGAGAAGCTCTGCCTCAGGAAAACTGTGCATCTTTGTTCTTTCTCTCTTCCCTTTTCCTTTAATCCAACCTGTACACTTTTAGTCATTTTAGCTTCTTCACTCATTCTTTCCTATGAGGAAAGAGGCCAGGTTGCTGCACAATGTAACCGCAATAACATGTTGAGAAAAGAGACCAGGTCTTATTTGTCTCCATTTCTCCACACCTTTTTTGGGGCAGGTGCTCTCTCTTTAGTTCCAAGCTTTTGCATTCTCCACCAAAATGTTTGGTAAAATGTTGCAAATTACATGTCTGCTTTTCTTCCATCTTTCTATTCCATTTTAGCTGGTGTTTCATTCAGAAACAACATTATGAAGATTATATGTTCATGGTGTTATTTTTTTTCCTCAGCAAAATGCTCTTAAGATAACTGCCCTTAAATTTCAAGTCACTAAACCACATTTTAGCCTGAGATTTAGCAAAATTTCTGCAGATACTTTATTGGTTTAAAAGATTAAATTAATGATGATATTGAATAAAGACTCTTTGCCTCTGAAACTATTCAGAGTCTGTTTTAACTTGTACTGTACATATGGGGTTGTATTGCAATGAACTCTTAAGTGTTAATCAACAGGTTAACCCTAACTAGCTTCTCAAGGATGATTCCATCTGGGCATGCTATAAGAAAGTTTACCTCACTGTGTTTTTTTCAAACACTTAATAAAAATTTTAAAGGCATGGAATCCTTTTTTCAAAGAAAATTTACACAGAAGTCCAGTATATGAAAATAGGCAAAAGTTGAGGTTTTTCTGCTGTTTTTGTGGGCAACAAGTCCACCCAGAAGGGGGGCAGGAATTCAAATACAACAGTTGAAAAAAATCTGATTCATTCCTTAAAGGTAATTCCATTCTTTACTTATACCTCTGTTCTGTTGGTGAGCACTCTTTCCAAACTATACTATATTTTCTAGTTTAAAAAACATAAATCTACCAGTTGTGGTGGCTCACTCCTATAATCCCAGTTACTCCGGAGGTAGAGGCAGGAAGATCACAGATTCAAGGGCAGCCTTTGTAATTTAGAGAGACCCTGTCCCGTGATAAAAAATGAAAAATGGGCAGGGGTACAGCTCAGTGGTAGAGCACTTACAACATATGTGAGCCCCTGGGTTCAATCCCCAAGTACAGAAAAAAACAAAAATACCCTATTAATCTTAATTTCCCAGGCAATATTTATGTAACAATCAAGGGATCAAATAGGCCTTACAAATGTCTTTTCTATCAATGATAATTTTTTAAAACTCTGAAATTTCATAGTGAAATACATCAAAAATAGCAAAATGCTCTTTGTATTTATGACATTGCTTTCCCTGGAAGTTTCATGTATAGAAATCACTTTAGAGGATAAGCTGTATGACTTCAATATGGATGCTCAACTATTGCTGCAAATGCAAATTCCATATTTTAACAAGATTTCAACTCTGAAGGGCTTCAGGATAACCCTCAGGGGAAAAATCAGCCATTTCAAGTGGCATACGATTTAAGTCTTAAAAGTTTGCAATATTTATTAGAAGACGTAGGTAAATGTCTCTCTGTCTTCTTATATATGGTTATATTGTAGTTTTATGGCCATTAATGAGGAATGTCCTCAACAGATAACTGGCCATGTCATTTGGTTATCATCAGAAAAATGAATCACAATTAACAATGCTAAAATTTTAAAAAAGAATTATTGTATTTTCCTAAGTTTAATTGCTTTAACCTAATAATCCCACAAGTTGATTCAGATGGTCACTTAACCAGGACTATTTTACTGATTAGCTTCTCTGGAACCAGAACCTAAGGACTGTGAGCCTTGCATGGGCTTGTTAAAATGTTTGAGTACAGGGAAGAAAATATACAGATCTCACAATACAAAAAAAACCCCTGCTTAATTAAAATGGGTGACTGTTAAAATCATATGCCTCCCAAAGATAACATTATGTTAACTAATTTAGTGTCTCTCTTCCACAGTTATATGTCAATATAATAAGCTTTAAAACAAAAGAACAAAATGAATTATTTATTCTTAATAAAACTCAAGATTTAAAAATGTACAACATCCTTTAAGTCAACTTATAGCACAATAATATTGTATTTAAAGTGGAAAATTGATTTAATTTAACATATTTCATGTGAGTTCATATGAAACTGAAACAAGAAACACTTAGAAAAGTCTTAAAAAATTCGGCACATTTAGTCACCATTTCACCTCAGCAGACTCATTAGTTACCCAAATTTCTCAAAGTAGCAATCTATTTTGAGTACTGTTGGATCAAAGTTAAGTTGGAAACACTTGAGAGTAAAGAATATTGGGCATTTAATAAATCATTTATTCATATGTTAGGGTAGATTCAGAACTTTCTCTGGAGAACAATCTCATTTTGCCAAGTGCCATGTCTGTGGCCCATTCTATAGAAATAGGAATGTCAACTTTTCAAGGAGAGTTTTATGTGGGTCCCTTAATTAATGTCTAGAATAAGAAATTAACCATTAGTGTGTTTCCTGTAATTATACACATTCAACTTATTTCTCTGTATTTATCAGAGGCTCTAATGATAGTAACAATGTTAAGGAATATTGCAGAAAAGACTTGTAGTATGTCTGTTCCTCAAGATAGACTTCCTATCCCAGACTCCCAAGACCTGTACTCACTCGCAAATAAATGGGATGTCGGAGACATATCAGGTCTCCAAAATCATATAAAAACAGTTTAGATATGTGAATATGTGTTATTTTCCATCAAGAAGGTTTGTGATCTTCATAATTTTCTTAAAAGATCCATCTCTAATTACAAAGAAAAAGAAATTGTGCGCTAGAGTCTCTCCTTGGACAGTCAGGCTACCAGAAGGTATATACTTGATTGTATTAATGTGACTCTTGCCATCCACCTTGCCTAACTCATTTAACTCCTTCTTACCTACAGCTAAAACTAGCTGAATTGGGTTTCAATTGTGAACTCAAAGTTTTATAGAGGCTTTGAAAAACAGAGGTATAAAATCCTTAATAGCATGTATCTGGAAAGTCATTGAGGATAGTGTCTATCACATTATTTAGAGTCTTCTCTAAGAAGATACATTTGAGAAAATTCTTTTATACAGAATCTTTAGGAAAGACGTCAGTTCTCCCAAGAAACTGACAATTTTTTTTTCTGATAAGAAGTCCAGATCAGCTTTGAGTGTCAAAGTCACTTGAGGGCTTGTATTACCTGCATATCTGGACCTACCCTGACCCTTTTTGGTCCTGGTTTTGATATTTTGCTCTTACTGATAATTTTCCCCTTTATTCTTACTTGTATTTTCTGTTTTCTACACATCATTGGCAAAAGTCTCCTCAAAAGAGGATTAACAAATGTTCAACTTGCAAATGGGGAAATTGAATTTTTGGGAAGTGGATATTCCAAAGGAACAGAGTTCATCCATGTACAGTTGGGTCTTCAAACCTCTCACACACTAAACTTGGTCTTTTGATCATTTGCCATATACAGGACCAAACTCTGTCTTATGGGCAAGCAATGAACTTGACTATAGAATTCTTTGGCAACACCTCTCTCCTGAATCCCTCCTCTGGCTATGAAACAACATCCTGTTTAGCTTTCCAGATATTTCACTCTTCCTAAACCCAATATAGTGACCATAATTTTTTCTTCTCTCCTTATAAGAGTATTTTTGGAAACTGTGGGGGTGGCAGCAGAGAACAAGACAAAATCAGGGAAAGAAAAACTTCATTGCATGTCTTTGGCTTTACCTGTGCCTTTTCTTGGATGGAGGACTAGAGTAGTGTGTTGGTTACATACATGGACTCTAAAGCCAAATGGATTTTGAAACCCAGTTCTACGGTTGTTAGCTTTGTGACCTAGGATAATTACTTAACACTTTGGTTAAAAATGAGTGTAATTATCATTTATCCAAAGCATTATTATAAATATTAAGAAGTATGTGTAAAACATCTGCATACATAGCACCACAGCATCCAATCCCACCTGATCTCAGAAGCTAAGCAGTGTTAGCCTGGTTAGTCCTTGGATAGGAAACCACCTGGGAACACTAGCTCCTACAGACTAGGGAGAAGGACCTGTCAATCCATTCCTGAAACAATTCATTATTGAAAACCTTATGAATAGCAGAGAAGCACTGACATAGTGCCCGGTATGGCTCAGTGTCAGAGAGTGTTTCGTTCCATTGTATGTAGGGTTGATATGTGTCAGACCCGACTCGACAGCTTCTAACAATAACAAAAACAATGTGTAAAGCACTTAGACCAATGACTTCCATATAAAAAGAACTTAGTGAAGTATTATGTATTATAATTATAGACTATTTGGGCTTATGAATAGCTACTGTATAAACAGTGTCAACTTAGAGAAAGAGGCCCCCTGGAGAATATAGGAAGGTTGACTCTCTTTCCTACATGTAAAAAGAATTAGTTACAGGCTCCTATGAGACACTGTATTTTTTTACCATGGCAAAATATAGTGGACACAGAATGGACTTCAAAGAAAAATCCAGAAAGCACTTTTTGTATACAAATCTAGAGGAGGGAGTGAATTTCAAACCATTCCTCTGGTATGTGCCCAAATACGTTTGAGGTGAGAGCAGAAGGAGCAGAGGGGACTGTAGGAAGAAGTACCTGAAATTGTGTGCACAGGTTGTTGTTCTAACTTTGGAGGTTGGAGTGAAGCCACCCCAAAGATTTGGCCTTCTAGGTCTGTGATCGTAGGAGATTTCCCCAGCATTAAAGTTGTGCTCCAGGGAAAAGAGAGAAGTAATGATTTTTGTATCTGTAAATAAAGCTGTTGCTATGTGTGAGTGGCAATGTTCCATAGACATTAGCTATTTTCACTTTCTTGTGGTCCACCCATGAATTACAAAGTGCAAAAGGGTGTTTCCCTTCCAGTAGAAAATAGCTTTGGGCAGGATTTTCTGACAGTTTTTCAATGAGCCATGGGACCTGTCACCTCAATCATTTTGCTTACCCTTTTATCTTCCCAGAAAAGTGATTTTAAAGACAGAAGGTAACTGATCAGATGAAGCCAAGGGATATGTGAGCATGTTAATAACAACTCATGGACACCTGGGAAGGCCAGATGCATGCACATCAGATTAGAGTTGAGGTGGGTTTCTTAAATGTCCATGCCTGCACCCACCTTAACCTCTATGCAAATATCCCTCTTCCTCTTCCCATCATCAATATTAAAAAAATCAACCCCCCCATTTGAACCAATCTTCAAGACTCACAACTGATAAAAATTCACTCCCAGTTTCTGTGATTCTCAAAAGAGTTAATAAAGTTATTCACATAATCATCAAATATCTCATAGGAATTGCAAAATAATGAAGTTCAAATCTTCAAATAGGCCTTGCTGTAGCTACTAAGCCAGCAGCCATACCACTGTGTCATCCAATCGCATCAGATCTCAGAAGGTAAGCAGGATTGGGTGGTTAATATTTGGATGGGAGACCACCTGGGATCACCAAATGCTGTAGGCTTGGGAAAAGGACCCGGCAATCCACTCCCTAAAAGTAATCAGCCATTGAAAACCCTATGAATAGCAGAGAAGCACTGATAATAGTGTGTCATCTGTTGTAAGTAGGGTCGCTATCAGTTGGACACTGATTTGAGGGCACTTAACAACAACATAGCTATTGAAGATAAGCAGAGGTCTTAAGCAATGCAGTAAAATGGGCCAATTTGTTATTTTTCTAGGTGCTTTGCTTATATTAATTAATGTAGCCTTTAATAAAATCTTGTGAAGTAGGTACTACAATCATCACCATAGTACAAAGGGAGAAACAGAAACACAGAAGATTTAAGGATCTAGCCTGTTTGCAAAGCTCTTAGTGGTGTGATCCAAACTCAGCCAGTTTGTTTCCAGGATGCTATTTTCCACCAAATGATGCTACCTCCTGTTTCTAACACAGAGCACTTGAGATGGGACATTATCCTGGGACGAGATGATGTTTGAGAGTCAACTGAGGCTTGCTCTCCTCTCACTGTGCAATTGGAGTGGACATATACAAAGCTATAGTTGCAGAGGAGATAGGAGCTTACTTAGGTCAAGAAACATCTTGCAGCTTGTTAGTCAGAGACTTTGGGCTCAACATATGGGCTTCCTCTCTCCATGTTTGGCACCTCCCCCTTCAGTCTATGGATGACTAATTTGAGTTTGATTTACTGGGGAATATTCCCATAAAATTCATTCCCCTTCCTTTTGCTGCTCCTGTATCTGAGTGCTATTTCATTGCTCATGGATCTTTCTTGGTGAAATCATAGTGTGGAAGGAGAAGAGGCATAGGATCAACACAGCAGGATTTGAGTCCTGATTCTGATATTTGCTAGCTGTGTGAAGTCAGGCAAAACACTTTACCTCTGGTGCCCCTCTATTTCCTCAACTACACCCTGGTAATAAATACTTGCCTTTTATTTTGTCCCTTGGTCTTAAGAATCAAGCTTTCTAGATCTCTAGATTTTTGCTAAATTGTGGTCCACAGCACAACCACGTGAGCATCACTGGTTGATGGATAAACATGGCGAATCTTAGGTCCAATGTCAAGTCTACTGAAGTGGAATCTGTATTTTAACAAGATCTTTAGGGTATTTATATACATTTTATCCTTTGAGAAACACTGCAGGTTCAGATCTCTAAGGCACAGCATGGGTGGAAGAGTTGTTATTTCTTTTCATCTATTTCCTCTCTCCCTTTGCTGCTCTAAAAGGGTAATCAGGTTACCAGCAGTCTCCTACTCTTGGGACCAGTTTTACATTTTTTTTGTATTTTGAAAAGATCATGTACTACATATACTATATATTACTTAACACCTCTAGTGAGATCTGTGGTAGTGTCTAGGCATAAAACTCAATGACCATTACACTGAAGAAAATAGAGATAATGAATAGCCTCCTATCAGCCCCAATTAAATTTCACCTTCAAATGTGTTTGTTGCAAACTTGGAAAATAACATTTGGATTTTAGAAGTTTGGGGGTTTGGCCATGGCTGATGGTGTGGGCAGCAATTTCTCAGGCGTGTGCTGGCCTTGATCTGGGAGGAGTGTGAGGTATGAGTCCCAGCCACATCAGCTTTTCCCTGGACTGGGGCTGAACCAAACAATGGAAGATGAGAGACCTGGATGGAGCCATCCCAGGATTCTCTAGGGTACCATCTGGTCCATGCTGTTTCTAAAGATCCTATCAGCTGCTCTATAATTGGAGAAGATGCTTGGTTTGGGGGAAAGAGCTCTTTCTTCTTGGTAGAGCTCTTCTTTCTTGGTAGATTAAACCTGAATAAAGAATAGAGTGGATGGAAGGTATAACCATTTCTCTATACCACACAGGAGAATGTATAGTTCCTGAAGAGGAGGGGCCTTAGCTTTTACTTTAGTTATCCTGAAACAATATATAAACCTCAACAAAATGGAAATGTCTCTTACTAATGATATTGATAAGTGTCTGTTTAATCAGAGAAACAATGTACCTATGATAAAATTTCTATCAAAAGAAAAAGGAGCTGCACCTCCCAATCCAATCCTTTCTACTCTGCACCTTTTTAATAGGCTGCCTTCAACTTATTCAATACATGCCTTGAGGGCTCCAGCAGGTGGAACATTGGGTTTCCTTCTCTTAACATGGATCTCTTTGTGGTAGCACTGCTGGAAGAAAAGGAATGAGGAGGGAAAAACCTTTGGTGTAACATCACCACTGATTAAAAAAAAGTCTGCCTAAAAGGAAAAAGTCTTTAGAAGAGATTGAGAGGTTTAAGAGATGGAAGAGATCAAGGTTCAGAAGATTTGCCTTCTGATCTCAGCTAGTCCCCAATCTGCTGAGAAGAATTGAAATATATTTGGTAGAAAGATAGTAATGGGAAATCTGTACCAAAAGGAGGTATGACTTTTCTACCAGAAACTTCCACCAATTCATCCCCAGAACTCTTTCAGAGACAGTGGGTCTAAAATAACTAGCTCAAAATTAAGCCATCTCTGGAGTACATACATCCACTCATGTCTGATCACATCCAGAGCTTTTTCTTTTAAGGGTGAGATTTCCATTTGCATCATTTCACTTCACCATCAGCAAACCTTTGAGGATTGTGACCCCATGTTACAATGGATAAGGATAAGGATCAGGATAAGCTGATACTCAGGAAGGCTAAGTAAATTGCCAAACGCAGCTAGAAACCATGTCCAGTTTGCAAAAACCATGCTCTTAAAACTATGTGGTTTCTAGTTTTAGATCCCTAGTGCTTTAGGAGCCCTAGAGTTTAAGGTATAGGTGGAGGACATCTGTAGAGCAAGGCTGAGCAGGCTACTTAAATGCTGCACATGGAACAAGGTAATAGGTGAAGAGGGAGAGGGGTGGCCTGGCTGGGATTCATGTGCTCAAAGAAGATGATTTATGGCTTCCTTTCAACCTGCCTTCTTTCTCCCTCCCAGGGATATAAGTGAGATAATCATAGGATTATAGTGATGAAATGAAACTCCTAAAGCCTTCCAATCTCTCCCCCTGCCTTTGGGCAGTAGTTCATTTAAACTAGACGATCTTCTCCTTTTGTTTAAAGATCTTAAAAGGAGGAATTTCCAAATAAGTTGAATAAACATGTGATAGTGGCTCACAGGTCCATAGTGATTAATCTTTTTGTGATTAATTTCTAAGCTTTAACTGAGTTCCCGCATTGTACCCGATACAAATGTGTGTGGTTTAGATATGTTAGACTGCCATAGAGAGTTTACCCTTAGGTTTATTATAATGTTCTTGGATCAATAAAAATAATACAATTTCAAAAATTAAAAGCCAATAAAAATCAATCAAAAATTCCATGCTCAGTATCAGTATTTAAATTAGCCATATGACTTTGTGCAAGTCACGGGACTACTCTAATATTCACCTTCTTTTTTGTAAAGTAAAGGGTCATATGACCTTGACTTTGGTTGCTTAGAATCCTGAGGAATGCAAATTATAAATGGTAGAGACTTTGAGGGTAACTAGAGCTCAGAAGAGGAGTGAGTGATTTAGCAGGGACAAGTTTGTCAAGATGTAAGGAAGGAGGAGAGACTTCAGCTTATCCTTAAAGAATAGAGAGCCTTGGTCCAGGGTGAGCAAAATATAGTCCAGGGACACAGTATAAAAAAGGGATATTACTTTTTGGTCAGGCAGTAAGAAGCCAGCTGCAGGTGCACATTAGAGAGGAAGAGTGAAGCTTTGGGGTAAGAAGTGGCACGGCTTTAAAACCAACATCCATAAGATAGTTGAGTAAGGGGAAAATCAGAGTGAAAGAAATTACATAAATACAGCATTTTCCATATTCCAGATCTTAGACTTGGTGCTTTTAATATATAATAACCCTTACAACCATCCAGAAAGTAAGAATTGGTTTCACTGGTGTGATGGTTAGTCTTATGTGTAATCTTGACTGGGCTAAGTAGTGCCCAGATAGCTGGTACAATATTATTTCTGGGTGTGTCTGTGGGGAAGTTTCTGGAAGAGGTTAGCATTTCAGAGTAAAAAAGATGATACCCACTTATGTGAGTGAGTGTCAACCAATCTGAGGGCCTAAACAACAAAAAGTTGGACAAATTCACTCTCTCTTCTTGAGTTGTTATATCCTTCTTCTCCTGCCCTTAGATATCAGCAGTTTTGGTTCTTAAGCCTTTAGACTCTAACTAGGATCCACACCATTTACTCTCCTGGAGCTTGGGCCTTCCATCTTGGACTGGAACCTCACCACTGCCTTCTTGCTCCTCCAGCTTTCAGTTCGCAGATCATCTGACTTCCCAAACTCTATAATTCTATAAGCCAATACTCCATAATAAATCTCTTTCTATATATCTGTACATATGCTATTGGTTCTTCTCTCTGGAGAACTATGATGAATGTACCAATCATTCAGGTTCAGAAAGATTCTATAATTTGCCTCTGCTCACCATGTAAGTAATTGGACTAAAGCCTGAGATTTCTGGATGTGTCAGTTTGTGAAGTAACATGTGTTATGAAAATATTATGAAAAAGTGGAATGAGAATCACCTAAAGTTAAGGAAGCCAGAATAGCGGTAAGGTAATTGAGGTTTAATGTTAGCAGGAAAAGATAAGAAACAATATTCTAAAGGAATATTCTGGCAGGCCTTTAGGGAAGGTGGATTTGTTATGGGTAGTACTTGTTGTTAGCTGTCGTCAAGTCGGTATCCGACTCATAGCGACCTTGCGTATACCTGGCACAACACTATTGTCAGTGCTTTTCTGCTGTTCATAGGGTTTTCAATGGCGGATTGATTTTTTTGGGGGGGATGGGAAGAGTAGGTTGCTGGGTCTGTCTCCCAAGCCTACAGATGTGGTGTTCCCAGGCAGTCTCCCATCCAAGTACTAACCAGGCCCGACCCAGCTTAGCTTCCAAGATCTGACTGGATCAGATGCCACAGGCTATGGCTGCAGGCATGGGTAGTACTAGAAATGGGTAAATCAAGAAAACTAAATGTTATAAGATGAAAAGCTTAATTCCACTATTATCAATTAGGAAGAGAAGCTGGTTTGGAGGTGGAGTTGACTTATCTTTGACATTTGGAGTCTGAGGTAAAATTGATCCCCTTGTTTGGCCATAAGTAGAAGAATGCTGGCACGGTATAATGGAGCATTGGTATAAAGGCAGAGCTAAACAGAAAGCTCTGGAAATTATTAGCAAAGAGCAATAATTGAAATTCAAGAAAAATGAAACCCTGCAGTGAAGGTGAGAAAAAAGGATACTCCCAGGAGGAGGTGTGATAGTAGAAAAGTATACTCTAGAGATAGAAGAGAGAATAAAAGACCAGAGAAACAGAATATTTACAAGCTGAGGTGATATTATACAGGAAAATGATAGGGAGCGAGGAATAAGGGGTGCCTGGACCTTATTAATCTCTACAAATTTGGATTAAAACAGACATGTCTATTTGAATAAAGACAGAAAAGCCCAGATGATTTATTTGTGGATAATTTCAGAAATCTTTTTTGTCTTTTGCTCTTTCTTCCAGCAAATAGCATAACTATGAGCCTCAGGGATTTTGTTTTGCTTTGTTTTACTTTTGCAAGAAAAGAGCTATATTACATTACAGACATTATTCTGTTACAAATTAATATCTGAAAATCAAACACTTGCCTGGTTTCCATAGGATGTTATTTACTGAAATGTTGTCCAGGTCTTTGGAGCACTCACATACTCATTTGAAAATAATATTTCAGTTTCTCCCATGAGCCAGGCCCTGTGCTAGGCATCAGCTCTAGTGGAGCCTCTGTTTTCTACTTGCTCACAAGCCATATTATCATGAGCTGACCAAGACAAAGGGAGTAGCAGAGGAAGAAGAGTGCCCCTGGAACCTGGAGGCCAGTTTGTGGCTGAACCAGCTCCAGTCTCATGCTCTGCCTCCATAATCAGTAGAAGCTGGGGATAAACTGCAATTTGTTTCCAGGCAGTGTGACTTTTGTGTGCGTAAACAAGCCCCAACTGACTGTCAGCTCTGTTCCAGGAAGACATTTTCCCCAAGGCAGATTGGCAGGGAGCTCAGGGGCTTTCCTCCTTTCCCCTGCAGAGATCATCTGTTGGGATCAGGTGGGTGTCGCCCCAGAAATCAATATCCTGGGAGGGCGACTGGGGCAGAGAAGGGCAGCAAACAGCCTGGGCATTTCCTGACTTCTCTTTCTTTGGCTAGTTCTATTACCTTCCACATAGAGTGCTTGCCCACCTGCTTTGAGAAGGTAAATCCAGTCTGTTTGAAATTACTTCAGATTAAATTATGTAAACTGTGTGCCCTTTCTTCCCTTGATATTCATTTCATGGACAAGTAGGAGTTATGGAAAATCACAGTAGCTTCTTCTTTGCAAACATCACTCTCCATCCCCCACCCTGTCTCCACTTACATCACTTACACACACAGAGGCTTTTCTATTCTATATGTTTTTATGCATGCAGCCAAATATAGAGGGAGGAAAAAACTTCAAAATTATTAATCATCTTCTACTTTTTCTTAGTCGGGTGAAAATTTTCTTTCCTTTTGTCCATGTAAACGCAGAATTATACTTCTGCAAGTTGAGGTGGTGGCAGTTCCTGAACACAGTTATATTTTGCAGATAACAGGATTAGCTTGGATGTGGGTAATAAGTTGGTGAATCTCCCCCTGGCCATTTCTCAACACTGTGAGAGCACTAATCCTTTATGCTTTGATGTCTTCTAGCTTTCCATCAGGTGCGCCACGGACTATTTGTCCTGGGGCAGTCAGCTCTCTTATAAGATCTCATAGTGTCCTCATTAGCTGCGCCTATTTACCCAGCCAGCCTGTTGAACCCAATTTATAGTTTATGTGATTAATTCCCAAAGTACAGCAAACCCTAGCTCTGAGGCTGTCTGTTATATGACTGCATCTCCTTTAAGGGCAAACACAAGCTTCAGCTCTCTTGCTATATGACTGTATCATATATAATACTCTAATAATTTTACTCTCAATGACACATTAAACATCTTTCTATACACTTTCTTTATAGCACACAGCTCATAAAGAAGAGAATGTTCCACACTAGACTCTAAAGTGCTAACTATATGAGGGAGTAATTGAGGGATTTTTGCTTTAAAAATTTTATTTTGGCTGAAATTACCAAATAGTGTGACTCTGGGATGAAATAGTGAATTGGCAAAGCATGTTACTGTACAACTCTTTATCTACTGAATTATAAGTTTTAGAAGGCTTAAGAGGTAATGTAGCAGCACAAACCCATGGGCTCCTTTTCATCTTTAACCTGCATGCTTGGAAGACAAAAGGTTTAAGCGTTTGTGTGTGTGTGTGTGTGTGTGTGTGTGTGTGTGTCTGTGTGTGGAGAGAGTGAGACAAAGACAGAAAGCAAAATGAAGAGAGCAGTACTCCTAACAATCTATGTCAACTTTGTTGGAATTTTTCCTATAGCAGAAGAAATTATAAAGAAGTCACAATTAAGATGAAGTAAAAAAAAAGAATAATTACAGCACCAGGGGTTCTTATCTGGGGGTTCCTCCCACAGGGACATTTGTCAATGTCTGGAGATGTTTTCAGTTGTGGAAACTGGTGTGTGTGTGGAGGGAAGGGGACGAATGTGCATCCTATTGGTATCTAATGAGTAGAGTCCAGGAATATGGCTAAATATTCTGCAGGCAGTCCTCTGCAGCAACAACCACAAAAATTATTCAGCCCCAAATGTCAATAGTATCAATGTTGAGAAATCCAACCTACACCTCTGGAAGACAGAAATGAAAGCACAAAATTTGATCATCTCTGTTCTTAAATCATAATTGACCTCAAAGATGAAAAAGCACACAGAGACTGTTGACATTTGGCATACCTTGGACTTTGCAAAGAAAGCATCAGAGGCTGATGATTTTCACTGTGAGTTGTCAAAGCCTCTCACATCTTTTTTATTGTCTGCCGTATAATTTAGTGCACAACAAATCTGATGAGTGTGCAGGCAAAGAGAAGTGTGAGGTGTGATTTGGCTTCTTTTCTGCTGGTTGGCAGCTCTGAGAACACATTTAATGGACTAAGGTTTGAAAATGAATGTCTTTGGAACTATCTGTAGATTTGTTACTCATACATATTATCTTTATTTTATTTGTTTTCTGTTCTACCTCCATTTGTATTCCTTCTACTCTGCATTGCTATGAGAATGGAGAATCATAAACATTTGCTCATGTGTTACTTGTCTATTAGATAATAATCCCACAAGTTTCTTTGGGCCGTTTCTATAGGGCTTCAGTTTTCATTTGATGATGAATATGCTGAAGTTTTGAGAGGATAAAAATAGCACAAGAAAGAATGGGGAAGTGTGTAAGTGCTGTGAGGGGAAGGTCTTAGGGTAATAACCTCACTGCTGCATTTGCCTAATGTCTTTCTCCCTGATCCTGATCCCACAGAACCTGCAAATTCTTTTTTTTTTTTTTTTTTTTTTTTTTTTGCGGTACTGGGGGTTGAACCCAGGGCCTTGCACTTGCATGCTCTGCAAGTGCTAGACCACTGAGCTGCAACCTCAGCCCACTTTTTTACTTTTTGAGACAAGGTCTCCCTAAATTATACAGACTGCCTCTGGTCTCGAACTTGTGATCCTTATGTGTCCTCCTCCCCAGCCGCTGGGATTACAGGCGTGCGCCACCACGCCCGGCTAGAACCTGCAAAGTCTTATAACTAACAGTCACTAGACAATTGCCCAGACACTTTCTGGACTAGTATTCCTTTTAAAACAGGTTTATGTAACAAATAGTTTCTCTACAGAATACAACATCTAGGAGAAATGTTTTGTTTCTAGGTTTTTGTTCTATGGGTCTGCTTATGAACTTTCCATCATTTAGGGGCCCAAGAATTTTATTGGTAACCATATCCCCTCCCTCAGTGTATAGCTAAGGAGAGCTCTAGGTTCCTCCAACAGCCCTCATAGCGTCACGTTCCTTTAGGAATCAGGGATCTCTTATCACATGAGCTCCTTCTATAACCCAACTGAGTCACTTGGGTACGGTGTGGGGTTTTCACCCTAGTTTCACCCTAGTTTTCACCAGGAAAGAGATTACATAGAAACTTGGTGACATTTTCCTTCAAAATGATAGAATGCATAAATTTTCTAGGAATATGACACATAGAATGGATGTTCTCCAGTAGTCTTAGCTGGTATTCTACTATTTGGAAAAAATGGCATTCAGAAAAACCAATAAATCTCTTCTTAGAGAAACTGTAACTTGGTACTGTGCCATTTTTGAGTACTCTCTTTGGCTTTGTCATCCTTTGACTGCAGGTTGCAAGGGTAGATAGACTCCCTCATAGGGATGTAGGAGGAATAAAACATACTGTAAAGTTTTTATGAAACTTTACAGTACCATAATAAATTCAAGGTTGATACCTTCCAGTTCTAAAATTCTGTGACTTTATGATGTTAAATAGGGAATTATCACAATCTGTAAAAATTCAGTGGGTAGTAGAATATCCTAAGGCAGAATATGACACTTAGTAAGTGATGCTGCATATTTCCGGCTCCATTTTTCAAAATATAGCCAATTCTTCACTTTTCTCATTAGTAGAAGATGCAGATCATTTTAAGAAAATGAGATTAAACCAGGTGTGGTGGTACACATCTGTAATCCCAGTGGCTGGGGAGATAGAAGCTAGAGGATCACAAGTTCAAGGTCAGAAGCAGCCTGTGTAACTTCTGGAAGTTACACAGGAAGACCCTGTCTCAAGATAAAAATAAACAAGGAGTTGGTGGTACACTGAGTAGTAAAGCACTTGCTAAGTATGCATGAAGCCCTATGTTCAGCCCCTCAGGAAGAAAATAAATAAATAAATAAATAAATAAATAAATAAATAGTTAATAAAAAGCAAAGCCTGCAGCCATAACCCCCTGGTATCTGATCTCATCAGATCTCAGAAGCTAAGTAGGGTTGGGACTGGTTAGTACTTGGATGCAAGACCGCCTGGGAATACTGGGTGCTGTCTGCTTGGGAGAAGGACCTGACAGCCAACTCCCCACTCCTCCCCTCAAAAAACAAAACCAAAACCAAAACTACACACACACACACACACACACACACACACACACACACACACACACACACACCAATCAGGCATTGAAAACCCTATGAATGGAAGAGAAGCACTGACCATAGTTCTGGGCATGGCCCAAAGCTGGATATTGTTTTATCTTCTGTACATGGGATCACTGTGAGTCAGCCCCAACTCAACAGCACCTAATAACAGCAACAACAATAAAAAGAAAGAAAGAAAATAAGATTAAAAAATTCTTGCAATTAATAACATAGATTGGATATTTTACTATTAAAATTAGCTTATATTTTCAGAACATGTATTGATGATAGATAGTAGTGATGAGGTGCCTACTATATCCAAAAAATCATGCTAATCATCTAAACATTTAATCCCTGCCATAAAACAAAGAGATAAATTGCTATTACTGTAACCCGTTTTGTTGTTGTTGTTAGGTGCCTTTGAATGGGTCCAACTCATAGAGACCATAGAGACACTAAGTACAGCAGGACAAAACATTACCTGGCCCATTTAAGACTATAGTGGCTATGTGACTTAAACATAGACAGTCAGAAGATACAGACTTGTATCTTTCTGATACCAGAACCTGAGTCCCTAATCTCTCCTTACACAATATATCACTGAGATTCTACTTACAGAGCAATTTCCTTTGGGACTAAAGTAAACAGTTTTCTTATCTTTTACTGAAGCATACTGCACTAAAATCTCTTGAATCTCTCGAATTTAGCATTTCAGGTATATTTTTAGATCAGAGTTGGAAATTAGCACAGGTGAAATTAGAGCAGATCTTGAGAAATGGGTAGAAAATACAATTTTGTTATGTTCTCTTCTATTGCCTGAGGAGAGTTGGGGAATGGGAATTCAGCATTGTAGGACTTCAGCAATGTTTTGCATAGAAAAGCTTTTTCTCTTCTGCATGGAAGGTTTAAGATACTAAGTACATTGACTCTGGACTTAAAGAACAACAGCCCTAACTGGACATTAGATAATCTGGAATAAGGATTATGATATTCATATGGTAAAAAGGTAATATTGCTGTTTCTTTCTGACCATTGTCACTTACCCATCTCTCTAATTTCTCCCTTAAAAACTCCCTCAACACTAAACCTTGTATGGTTGATTTAATTTCTTTAAAATTTTTATATGTTCCACAAAGTAGACTAAGCATACAGAAGTTGGGGATGTGTAGAGTATTCTGGGCTTGGAGAGCAGGGGGAGGGAAGAAAGGAGAGGGAGAGGGAGAGAGGAAATAAAACAAAGACAGTGTTGTGGGGCATCTGCTGTAGGCCATTGAAATGGTAGGTGAGGGAAAACCAGCTGCTGAGGTCAGTTGAACTCTCGTAATATTGAACTCCTAGGGGACCTGGATTCCCCAGACATCTGTTGGGTTAAAGATCCATGAAGGATGAAAGGAGTTACTGAATTGGAGAACTGTGAATTTGTGTTACCAACCATAGCTAATTTAATTGAAAGAGAAATTGTGTTAGATCCCCTGCTTATGGACAGGTAAGATTTTATTGAAAATAGGAAAACAAGAAGCAGGTTTAATATTATTGCCCATGTGATGATGTGTACATAGTAGAGTAAAAATGAGAAAACTGAATACAACCATACCAGAGAATTAAAACCTGAGGAAGCATATTAAGGAATCAGGTCAGTATAAGAGACAATATTAAAACTTAAGAATACAGTAGAGGGCCAAAGTAGTCTTGAGGACAACCAAAATTGCAACTTTGTAGATTGCAATCCCTCAGAAGGAGAAAGGTGGAGAAAGAATCTAATAAACTCTCATTGAAGCTTTGTGTCAGTTTGGTATGGGTAAAAATAAAGCTGGCCAGGAAGTACCACATCAGTTAAGGCTGTCAGGGCAGTAGAGATAAGGACAGTGAGACATCTAGAATCGATTAATGATAACAAGAGGGTTAAAGCCAAGAGGGGATTTTATACAGATATGTTAGCAAATAGAAGAGATCAGAGAGAAAGTGGTCTGGAGTATCATACCAAAGGAAGTCTGAGAGTTCAGAAGTCATGAGTTCAGATTTTAATACCAGTTCTTTGTGAGATATGAAAGCAATTACTTGACTTATTGGCATCAAATTTTCCCTTTGAGTGAGAAAGATGGGTGCCAGCTTTCAAGTAGCTAAGTAGAAATGCATCTGTTGTTGGAATTTTGAAAGCCTCTGAAAAGTTTTAGCCTCCCCCATAGAACACGAAAGCTGCTAATTTTTGGCTTTATTCAATTGTTGTTGTTGTTGTTGTTAGGTGCTGTCAATTGGGTGTTCGACTCATAGGGACCCTACCTACCACAGGTGAAACAGTAGTTTTACTGTTACTCTGCTATTCATATGGTTTTCAATGGCTAATTGTTTTTTGGGAGTGGATTGCCAGGTCCTTCTCCAAAGCCTACAGCACCTGGTGTTCCTATCCAAGTACTAACCAGGTTTGACCCTGTTTAGCTTCTGAGATCTGATGGGTACACAGGTACTTTCATTAGAACAGGGTTTGAGTTGGGCCTTCATCATTCAAAGATGGGAGGCACCCACGAGTTAGAAGGAATGGGTGGAATGGTGTGAGAGAGAAGCTTGGAATTCAGGCTGGACCCATCTCAGAAGTTTTCCTCAAGAGAGCTGCAAAAGGATTGTAATTCTTACAGTATTGTATCCTATTATTATACTGCACTTCTTTCAAGAAACCACAAAAAGTAGACCAGTACACTGGGAGATTATCATTCTTAACCTTTCCTTACATAGATAGTGATTGTTGAGGGCAATGACCACTGGGAGGGGGGATATTGTTATTAGGTGCGATTGTGTTGAGTCCAACTCATAGCGACCCTATGTACAATAGAACAAAACACTCCCTGACACTGTGCCATTCCAGGCACTCTGTCAGGGCTTCTTTGCTGTTCATAGGGTTTTCAATGGCTGATTGTTTTGGAAGTGGGTTGCTGGGTCCTTCTCCCATGCCTATTGCACCTGGTGCTCTCAGATGGTCTCCATCCATTCCATCCAAGGATGGACTAGGTCTGACTCTGCTTAGCTTCTGAAATCAGATAAAATCAGACAACAAAATGGTATAGAGCTATCTACAATTCCTTTTTCTGTGGAGCTATATTCTGACCTGAAAGGGTCAAAAGGAGCTTCCAACCCCAATTATAAAGAAGAAGTCTTATACCCTTTTAGAACTATAAAATATTCCACCTGGAAAAGCATCTTAAAAGTAAATTAAATATTGTCTCCTTAGTCTGATGAGATAACTGAGGATCCAGGAAGATGTTTACCCCATTCATCCTGTTAGTGTCAGACTAAGGTGACTTGATATTCAAGAGACACTATTGACAGTAAGAGGATATATAGAATGACTAGAAAACAATTTCCTCCTATGCCCTTGTTGTTGTTAGGTGCCCTCTAGCTGAGTCTGATTCAAAGTGACCCTATATACAACAGAATAAAACACTCCTCAACTCTGTGCTAGGCACATGATCTTTTTTTATGTTTAAGCCCATTGTTGCAGGCACTGTGTCAATCCATCTAGTCAAGGATTTTCTTTTTTTATTTTCTTTTTCCTGCCACTCTCCCAAACATGATGTCCTTCTCCAGGGATTGGTCCCCCTGACTAAATGTCCAAAATATGTGAGATGTGGTCTAGCCATCCTTGCTTTCAAGGAGCACTCTGGTTGCACTTCTTCTAGGATGGATGTGTTGGCTCCTTTGGAAGTCCATGGTATATTCAATATTTGTCTCCAGCACCATCATTCAAAAGCATCAATTCTTCTCCTGTCTCCCTTATTCAATACCCAGATGTCACACCCATATGATGTGACTGGAATTACCATGATGAGAGTCAGGCACACCTTTGTCTTCAATGTGACATCTTTACTTTTTAACAGCTTAAAGAAGTCTTTTGCAACATTTTTCCCTTTGATTTCTTGACTGCTGCTTCTAATGGTGTTAATTGTAGAATAGAGTAAAGCAAAATCTTGGACAACCTCAGTCTGCTCTCCATTTATCAGGAAGCTGCATAATGACCAAGTTGTAAGGATTTTTTGTTTACTTGATGTTGAGGCACAATCCATACTGAAGGCTGTGTTCTTTGATCTTCATATGTAAGTAGTTCAAATCCTCTTTGCTTTCAGGAAGCAAAGGTGTGTCATCTGCATAAAGCAGGCTGTTAGTAAATCTTCCTTCCAGTCCTGATCCCATATTCTTCTTCATAAAGTCCAGCAGAATTCTCAGATTATTTGCTCAGAATAGATATTGAAGAGGTACAGTGAAAGGATACAGCCCCAACATACACCTTTCTTGATTTTAAACTAGGCAAAATTTCCTTGTCTTGTTCAAATGACTACCTCTTGTTCCATATACAGATTCTTCATGAGTACAATTTAGTGCTCTGGCATTCCCATTCTTTGTAATGGTATCCATAATTTGTTATGATTCACACAGTCAAATGCCTTTGCATAGTCAATAAAACACAGATGGACATCTTTCTTGTATTCTCTGGTTTTGGCTAATATCTATATGACATCAACTGTGATATCCTGGGTTCCACACCCTCTTCTGAATCTGATTTGATTTGCCAGCAGTTCCCTGTCTATATACTACTGCAGTTGCTTTTGAATGATCTTTAGCAAAATTTTACTTGCGTGTGATATTAATATCATTCAATAATTTCCACATTCAATTGAATCTCCTTTTGGGAGTAGGCATACATATGGATTTCTTCCAGTCAGTTGGCCAGGTAGCTATTTTCCAAATCTCTTGGCATAAACAAGTGAGCACCCACAGTCCTGCATCTGTTTGCTGAAACATCTCAATTGGTGTTCCATCGATTCCTGGAGGCTTGTGTTTCATCAGTTCCTTCAACACAGCTTCCACTTCTTCCTTCAGTAGCATTGGTTACTGATCACAGGCAACTTTTGAAATGATTGGTCATCCACCTATTCTTTTTGGTATAATGACTCTGTATATTCTTTCCATCTTCTTTTGATGTTTCCTTGTTTTTACTGTTGTTGTTGTTAGGTGCCATCAAGTCAGGTCTGACTCATAGTGACCTTCATAGGGTTTTCAATGTCTGGTGTTTTGGGGATTGCTTCAGGAGTGGATTGTCATAACTTTCTCCCATTTTTGTGGTGCTGGGATCAAACCTGGGTCCTCAGAGAGTGCAAAGCAGATGCTCTACCAACTGAGCTAAATGCCAGCACTGATATTTCCTTGTTCATTTTTTATTTTCCCTGTAGAATCCTTCACTATTGCCACTTGAAGCTTGAATATTTTCTTCAATTCCTTAAGCTTGAGAAAAACAGATCATGTTTTTCCTTCGTGGCTTTCTATCTCCAGCTCTTTGCACATTTCATTCTAATATTTGATTTTGTCTTTTTGAGCTTCTCTTTGAAATCATTTGTTTTGTTCTTTAACTTCATCATGGCTTCCCTTTAACTGCTTGATGTTCAAAGGCAAGTTTCAGAGTCTCTCTTGACATGTAATTTGGTCTTTTCTCTTTTTCCTGTCTTTTAAATAACTTTTTTGCTTTCCTTGTGAATTTTGTCTTTGATGTCATGCCACAACTTGTCTAGTCTTTGATCATTAGTATCAAATACGTCCAATCTGTTCTTGAGATAGTCTCTGAACTCAGGTAGGATATACTCAAGGTCATATCTTGGCTCTTGTATACATGTTCTTATTTTATTCAGTTTCACTTTGAACCTGCCTTTTAGCAGTCGATGGTCTGACCCACAACCAGCAACTGGTCTTGTCCTGATTTCTGATACTGAGTTTTCCATTGTCTCTTTCCACAAATGTGGAAAGATTATTTGCTCAGAATAGAGATTGAAGAGGTACAGCAAAAGGATACAGCCCTGACATACACTTTTCTGGATTTTAAACAGAATAACAAATGTAGTTATTTTGGTTCCTGTAGTTTCCATCTGGTGAATTCCACATATATCATTGCCATTTACATTGGTGAATAAATGTATTTGCAATGAAAATGTCATTGACCTCAAAAAATTCTATCATGTGATCTCCAACATTGTTTCTGTCATTAAGGCCATATTTTCCAACTATTGAGCTTTCTTCATTTCCAACTTTTCTATTGCAGTCACCAGTAATTATCAGTGCATTCTGGTTGTATGTTTGATCAATTTTTTTCATGTTTCCTTATTTTTTTCTCCTTATTTATAAATGGTGGGGACAGAGTGATAGAACTTTTGATATTTCCATTATGTAACTATTACATTACTTTTGGTTGCACTTCCATCAACTTACATATTTTACAGAACTATTTGATTAATATGTAATAAAAATCATATGCATTCAAGGGTTATATTATGCTTATTTCTCCCTAATGTATTCATATAGGTGCATCATATATTTTGAGATTTTCTTCTCTTCCTTTACTCTTTTCCCCTCTGCTTTATTTCTGCTTCCCTAGGCCCCTTCCCCCACCTCATTCCTACCTACTAATCCCTTCCTTCTTTTCTCTACTCTGTGTATATTTTCCCTTATTAGTTAAGTGTTATTGTTTATTTTTATATACCTATATATGTATAGATTTTTTTCTTCCTTTAAATTAGATTTAGTTCTCACATAAGATTAAGAACATATAGTATTTCCCTTTTTGGAATTGGGTTTTATTTATTTATTTTTTTACTTAAGATGATATTCTACAGTTCCATCCATTTTGCTGCAAATGACATACTTTCATTCTTGTTTATTGATGAATAATATCCATTGCATATATATTCCACATTTTTTCAATCTATTCCTCTGTTAATGGACATCTTGTTGGATTCCATACCCTTGTGATTGTGAAAAGTGCTGGTTTAAACATGGAAGTGAAGGTGTCTTTGTAGTATGATGACTTATGTTCAATCAGTTTCAGACTGCAGAATTTGGTAAAAACCTTCCTTTTCTTCATTTGTGGCCTTAATGGTGGGTACCTAAATTTGAATAATAGTCATATTAACTGGGTTTCCTTGTAGGCATATGGATATTATTCCATTACTCTCAGTATTATACTTCAAGACAAATGTTGAAATGCATTTTTTGAGAATGAATGCAACACCATTTTTTTAAAGTTATCATTCCTAGCATAGTAGACCATATGATTATCTGATTCAAAATGGCCCATGCTAGTCCATTTTACCTCACTGAGGCATAGAATGTGGATGTTTATGCTCTGAATTTCACTTACAAAGGTTTCTAATTTTTCTAGATTCATGCTATATACACTTCATGTTCCAGTAATTAATGGATGTTATAGTTGTTTCTTTTCATTTTGAGTCATGCCATATTAGCAAATGGAGGTCCCTGGGGCTTTACTCCATTCCCATCATCAAGGTTCACTCTACTTTGAGGAGGCAACTCTTCTCCAGTCATCTTTTGAATGTCTTTTAGCCTAGGGGGCTCATTTTCCAGCACTATATCTAACAACATTTCTCTGCTTTTCAATGGCTAATTGTTTTGGGAGTGCACTGCCTTGTCCATCTCCCTAGCCTTTCTTGGTCTGGAATTAGTTGAAACCTGTCCACCACAGGTGGTCCTGCTGGTGTCTGAAATAGCACTGGCATACCTTTCAGCATCAGAGCAACATGCCAGCCCCTATAGTATAACAAACTGACAAATGGGGGATAATATATACATACATACATACATACATACATACATACATACATATATATATATATATATATATATATGGTGTGTGTGTATAATTAATATATAATATAAATTGGGGCTATGGTTTAGTTCAGTTGGTAGAGTGCTGCTCTGCATTCCTGCACTCTCAGAGGCCCTGGGTTCAATACATATTACCGCAAAATGGGAGAATGACCTGACAGCCCACTCTCAAAACAATTCAGAAACACTCAGCCATTGAAAACCCCATGAATACCAGAGAAACACCAACATAGTGCTGAACATGACACAGTGTCAGGGAGTGTTTCATTTTGTTGTCCACAGGGTCACTATGAGTCAGACCTAATGTAAATTATAAATATGTTGACATATATAGGTAAATATGACAGAAAAGTCAGAATGAAAAAAAATATATATATATATCCATCCCATGTGTCTGTCAGTTTGTTGTGCTATAGGAGCTTGAGTGTTGCTGTGATGCTGAAAGCTACGGCATCAGTATTTCAGATATCGTCAGGGTCACCCAAGGAGGACAGGTCTCAGCTGAGCTTCCAGACTAAGACACTAGGGAGAAGGACTTGGTAGCCCACTTCCCAAACAATGCCATTGAAAATCCTGTGAATAGGAGAAAAGCACTGCCAAATATAGTGCCAAACAATGCGACCCCCAGTCTGGAAAGCATTCAAAAGACAACTGGGAAAGAGTTGCCTCCTCAAAGTAGAGTGGACCAAATGATGTTGGATGACTCAAAATGAGGAGAAATATAGTGCCTGCAACAATGGGCTCAAACATAAAAAGACCTTGTGCACAACACATTGTTTGGTAATGTTTTGTTCTATTGTACATACGGTCATTGTGAATCGAGCCTAGCTCCATGGCATCTAACAAAATACATATAATATATATGTATTCATTATAATCATTATAACGTGAAGTTTAACCAATGCTTATTATAGTCCAGGCTGACCTCAATCTTGGCATGCCCGTGCTGCAGCCTCCTAAACACTTGGATTACAAGTATGTGCCAAGACACCTGGCTCCATCTGTTTTATTTTTTAATTGAATTTTCCATAAGTGTTGAATAACAATACATAGTCCATATCTATTTAATAATGCAACAAACTTCACCCTTCTGATTCCACTACATATGCATATGGTAGGAGAAAAATATTTTACAAAATGTTTCCACTTTACACCCACTAGGATGGCTATAATAATAATAACAACAACAACAACAACAGCAACAATAAAGTTGCTGGTACCTTGGCACACACCTGTGATTCTAGCAACTTGGGAGCCTGAGACAGGAGAATCATGAATTCAAGTCCAGAGGCAGAAGGCACAACTTAGTAAAATCATGTCTCAAAACAAAACAAAGGGGGTGAATTTCAGTGGTGGAGTACTTGCCTAGCCTACTTGAGGTCCAGGGTTGAACTTTCTAGTACTAAACAGAAAGAAAGAAAAGAAGGAAGGAAGGAAGGAAAGAAGGAAGGAAGGAAGGAAGGAAGGAAGGAAGGAAGGAAAAGAAAAGAAAGAAAGGAAGAAAGGAAGGAGAAAAGCAAAAAAAAAGTAAATAATGAGTGATGGTAAAGGTATGGAGATATTAGAAACTCCCTTATATTGCTGGCACAATCTAAAATGTTACAGCCACTTTGGAAAACAGGCAGTTTCTTAAAACATTAATGACAGAGTTAATATATATCACAATAATTTCACTTTTTGGTATATGCCCCAGAGAACTGAAAATATATACTCATACAAAACTTTGTTGAAGAATATTCAGAGTACCGTTATTGATAATATCCCCAAAGTAGACCCAACCTAAATGTCCATCCGCTGATGAAAAGATTTAGAAAATGTGGTATATCCATTTAAGAGAATATTATTCAGCCATATAAAGGAGTGAAGTTCTGATATGTGCTATAATATGGATGAACCTTCAAAAGATTATGCTAAAGGAAGGAATCTAGACAAAAAGCCTACAAATTATATTGTTGTACTTATTGAAGATATGAAGAATATACAAACCAATAGTGACAAAAATTAGATTTGTAGTCATCATGAGTTAAGGATAATTAAATAGGGAGTAACTATCAATGGTGATTGAATTTCTTTTGGGGGTGATGAAATTATGTGGAATTGGATATTGTTGATAGTTGCACAATCTTGTGAATACAGTAAAACTCACTTAACTATATGTTTTAAAGTAATGAGTTATATGATGTATGAATTCTATTTCAGTAGGAAAAAAAAACCCTTAAGTACAATTTAGGATTTCTTTGTGAATGTGTGTGGCACTAGGGGATTAAACTAAGGGCACTCTACCAGTGAGTTGCATGCCCAGCCCCCTTTTTATTTTTTAAGAAAGAGTTTCATTAACTTGTATAGGCTGCTTCTAGTCTCAAACTCGTGATCCTCCTGCCTTAGCCTCCTGAGTCACTAGGATTAGAGGCTTGTTCCATGGTGCCTGGCACATTAAGAAAATTTCTGTAGATCTCTGACTCTGTGGTATCTGATTACGTAGAAAGAATGTATTACTCTTTTCTATTTGTCCTAGATCTACTAATAAACTAAAAGAATATTTGGGTGATTACTGATTGAAGATGGCAATTCTTTTGTATATGTGTGTGAAGTTGAAACTTTTAAAGGTTGATTAGCCTATGTATAATTAGAACTTATGAAATCAAAATGAACAAAATTAATTAATGTAATCTCCAATAATGTCTTGTTTCAGTTTACAAAAATTCAAAAAATGAATGGAAACCAATGAATTGCATAACTAGATCCCAAGTTGTGTGCATAAATGCAATGTTGTACTACAACCTAAAAACAGCAAGCACCATCCTAGCTGTTCATAAAAGGAAGAAATTCCTTGGATGGGTAAGAGCTCAATAAATACTGATCTTATGAATAAATATTGATAAAAATGAATAATTGATTTCTTAATATTCCTCTTACTCCATAGTGATGTTGTTAGGTACCATCGAGTCATGTCCAACTCATTGCGACCCTCATAAGGTTTTCAATTGCTTATTGTTTCTGGATTGCTTTGGGAGTGGGTTGCCATGCCCTTCTCCCTTTTTGTGGTGCTGGGGATGTAACTTGGGTCCTCAGAGAGTGTAGCATGGCACTCTACCAATTGAGCTAAATTCATATAAATTGCTTATGAAAATAAAGTCAGAGAGAAAATCTAGGTGAAATAAAGAATAATTTACAAAAATATTTATGGAGAGAGTGTGAAGAATGGGATAGCTGATTATCTGTCTAAAATCCTTTTCATGTGGCTCCTTCCTTAAGAAAAAGAGATAAATTTTGTGATGGCTTTTCTTACTCTAGTCAAATATAAGTCTGCTGAACTTAGTAGAGATCATTCCCTTTTCTCTCCAACATTAGTCTTACAGTATTTAAGTGGATGATTAATTGACTTTGCATCATATTTTGTTGCCTACATTTTTTGTTCAATTTTCTATTTCACTTCAAGTATTTTTAATTAAACCCTCTCCTGTGGTTTACTGCCAATCTTATATTCAAATAGGAGCCTTGAAATCATGAAAAATATAAGCAAATCCCTAATTTGATTATTCATTCTTTCATTCTTTGGTTACTTTTCATTTCTTTAGCAAATACTTAGTGCTTGCCACTTGTCTGTCCCTGTGCTAAGAGCTACTGATACAAAGAAGATCTGTGTTGGTACATGAGGCATTCTTTGGTCACTTTTCATTTCTTTAGGAAATACTTAGTGCTTGCCACTTGTCTGTCCCTGTGCCAAGAGCTAGTGACACAAAGAAGATCTGTGTTGGTACTTGAGGCCACCATGGTTTTGTGAGAGAAAGGCATAAGTAAGGAAAATTAAACATGTTGTATGTATCATAACAAAGGTGAAGGAAAGGTATTTGTCAAGGGTAGAGAAGGAAGAGATTCAGTTGAGAATAGAGAAAGAAGAGATGGACTGTAGTCAGAGAAGACTTGAGTCAAAAGGAAAGCATAAACATTTATAGACAAAGAGTAGGTGAGGTCAGAGAATGTTCTGGAAATAGGAATCAGTTCAACAAACTTGTAGAATAGAATGAAACTCACTCAATGCAAACTTGAGTTCTTTTATTAAGTGCCTACTATCTGCACACATTAATACGGTCCTTGCTGTGAGGTGCTCATAGACTGATGAGATATCACATGAGGTGCTTGACAGATGAATTATATCACAATAGTAATCTGCTTCCAATAAAACACATTCAAATATGCTAAAATCAACCATATATAGTATTTCTTATATTTTGAACCATTGAACCTTTTTGCTCTTCATCTTTTAACATTCAGTCTGAACTAGGTACTTTGTATTATAAAATATCCATGTGTTATCACAATAATTTGGCATTCTCTCTGTTTCAGGTTGAACACCTGTGAAGGAGACAAGATGGGGAATGCTTTGGTTATTCAGAACAATTTAAGCATTTTCCAAACTTTCTTGGCATAGTGATATATCACATGTATATTCATTAAAAGAAAACAAACTAGATAATCTTAGATGTATTTCCAAGTAAAATGAATCTATATATCACTAACTGATTTGATATTATCAAAAATATTTCACTGAGGCAGCACTAATAATGGATATATTATTAGCTATTTATAAGTATAGGTATATTTCTTTGGTTTTATTTATTTATTTATTCAGTGCTGAAAATCTTCATGTTCTTTGAAACTTTGGTATGTCAGAGTGTGGTGGGATTAATTGCTACATGTGAGCTTTGGTACTTATCACATAGTAATGTGGAATAGTGGTTGAGTGAAGATTCTGGGGTCAAGCTGTATCAGCATGGTTCTTGTACTTGACAAATGATAGTTGTGAAATTATGTAAATCTCTATGCTCTATTTGCTTATTTTTTACAATGGTAGTAGTAATAGGGTGTGCAGCCATAGCACCCTAGTATCTGATCTTGCTTGATCTTGGAAGCTAAGTAAGGTTGGTCTGGTTAGTCCTTGGGTGGGAGACCTCCTGAGAATACCACGTGCTACAGTCTAGGGAGAAGGACCTGGCAGCCCACTCCCAAGACAATTAGCCATTGAAAACCCTATGAGGAAGATCGCAAGTTCAAGAACAGAGGCAGTCTGCATAATTTAGGGAGACCCCGGTCTCAAAAAGTAAAAACTGGGCTGAGAGTGCAGCCCACTGGTCCAGCACTTGCAAAGCATGGAAGAGCAAGGTCCTGGGTTCGACACCCAGTACCACAAAGAAAAAAAGAAAAGAAAAGAAAAAGAAGGAAAGAAAAAAAGAGAAAGAAAACCTTATGAATAGCAGAGAAGCATTGACAATAGTGCCAGGCATTGCAGTGTGAGAAAGTGTGCCATTCTGTTGTACATAGGGTCCCTATGAATTGGATGTGACTTGATGGCACCTAACAACAAGCAACAAATATTAGCAGGATTACTATGAAGCTTAAATAAGTTTCTGCATGTGATCTTTCAAAGCAGACTCATTATACATGCCCAATACATGTTGCTCATTTTTCATATCACAGAACAAAGCTCTATCAATTTCTACCAATAAATTGGTTCTCAAATATTACTTCACAGATCTAGAACTCATTCCCAGCAAGTCCAAGTCAGTTTTGTTTTATATAATAACTTTAGATAGCTATGGCCTAGGTGGCTCAGAGATGTCCACTTGAGAAATTCTGTGCTGGGTGGGAACTGATGTGAGATAGAAGCAATGGTATTCCATTTAGACATAAAGTCGACAGGAGGCAATGCAATTATTTCTTATGAAAGATTTTCTATGGCAAATGTAAGATTGCACAAATTTGGTCAGTGTTAAGGCTTGCAACATGATGTATGCCTGGTAAAGGGTATTTGAGGAAAGTCCTGACCTTCATGAAGCTGTACAGCACTATCTTAACCAGATACACTTGTTACAATGTGGTTTCTATGGCCAAAAGACAGATTCTGGTCTCAGCTACCAGAGGTTACATTTCTGGATTCCTGACAGCACTCTTTCCTGCCATCTCTCAGCTACATTAACATAAGGTGTACCTATTTCTCTGGGATCTGGATACAACAAACTTATTTGAGGAGTTAGCAACTCAGGAACAATCTGTAGCTTAGATAGAGATGTTCGTATTCAAATAAAACTAACATTAAGTACAATGACTAGTTAGTTAAGTAATATTTTCTTTTGGACTGTATTATACAGTATCAAATTAAAAAACACAGACCAGGAATTTTTATGGTTACTTGTTCATCTTAACATATTGTTGTTGTTATTGTTTTTGTTAGGTGCCATTGAGATGGTGTCTGACTCATAGCAACACTACATACAACAGGCAAAACACTATTGTTAGTGCTTCTCTGCTATTTATAGGGTTTTCAATGGCTGAATTTTTTTTTTTTTTTTTTTGAGGAGGGGATTTGGTTGCCAGGTCCTTCTCCCAAGCCGATAGCACCTGGTGTTCCAAGGTGGTCTCCCATCCAAGTACTAACCAGCCCCAAACCTGCTTAGTTTCCAAGAACTGATGGGATCAGATGCCACAGTGGTATGGCTGCAGGCTTTAACCTTAACATAGCACAGTTTTATTTGCCAGTAACATTTACACCCAAAAGAAGTATAGTATATACACAAATTAAATCTCAGACATCACCAATGCTAAATATCAGAGAGATTATCTCAGTAATTGATGTGATAGACAGTTGATATTTAAAATATTTAATAGCCATTTCAGCTTTGACACTAACTAACCAGAACAGATAGGGGAGGAAGGCAAATGTTACAGCTTTTCTGCCAAGTACCACCTGAATATCTATTCCCCTATGCTTTCCCAGTCATTTGGGAATTGCTGAAGATAAGTATTAACTGAACACTTGTTAGTGGAAATATGTGGCTAGGCAAATAGAAATAACACTAGATATGCCAACAGAGAATATTTAATATAGGAAATTGTTAAGTGTTGGAGATCTATTCATAAAAAGCCAAATTATATCACTAAAATAACATAGGTATAATGGGGCTGGGATTTAGCTCAGTAGAGTGCTGTGCTGCAGTCTCTGAGGTCCTAAGTTCAATTCCCAGCACTGCAATTCCCGGTACCTAACAACAACAACAACATAGGTATAAGAGCTGTTGCAGGAAGCAACTGATAATCCTAAAGTGGGAGAAATACAGTGGAGATATTGGGATTACTAAGAGCAATAAACTCAGAGTATCGATAGCACAGATTGAAATTGATATTACCTTAAAGTATATTATACCTGCTGGTATCTAAGAAACTCTGAGAAGCAGCCAGTAGAACTTATACTCAGAACTCTGAGAGGAAACATTATCCAGATAGTGTAACACTTCTGGGTGAGAGTGGTGAGCCATTTCTGGGAAAGGCAAAAGAAGCTAGAAAAATCTTCTCTGCTGTCAAGCTATGTGTCTGTTGTAGGGCAAGACTGATAAGAATGGAAAATAAATTTTGTTTTGATTCTATGGCAATCCAGACTCCCCTGCTGTGCTTCCAATTAAAGGAGTATACAAGAAGCCAACTGGCAAAGAGGAAATATATTTAGCAGAATGATAGCCCCAATGTTTAAATATTATATATAGAAGAAATGATTAGAGCTCAAAGACAACAGCTTCAAAATCAGTGCAGTTTTGTAGGTGTTTATAAAGGCACTGATGAATTTGAGATGAGCCATGTTTTGTAGCAGAAAAAGACCCCCTCCCCAAAGAGGAAGTCTTAATGCCACAGAGACTTTGATAAATTAAATAACTAATGTACTAGGTATTATAAATACATTTGTGAGACTTACTGACAACAATGATGGAGATAGAAGAATTTATACTTATGATTTATGGTGCTGGAGATGAGTATTAAATATTCTATGGACCCCCAAAGGAACCAGCAGAGCCATCCTAGACGTGCAACCATAGTGATCCTTTGAAGCATGGAGGATTAGACCGTGTCTTACACATTTTTGACATGTTGCCAGGAGAGACCAATCCCCAGAGAAGGACATCATGCTTGGGAGAGTGGTGGGCCAATGGAAAAACAAAAAGTAAAAAACAACCCTCAACTAGATGGGTTGACACAGTGTATGCAACAATGAGCTGAAACATAAAAAAGATCAAGTGCCTGGCACTGTGTCCCGGAGTGTTTTGTTCTGTTGTACATAGGATCATTATGAGTAGGACCCAACTTGATGGCACCTAACAATAGCAATAACAACAATGATGATAGGTCATAATCTTGGAATTCTCCCACTATGAAATATCTGAACATGCCAAATAAAATATTTTTAGGTCCTCTGTTAAATAAATACCTGAAGAAGCAAGAGCAGGAGCTTAGTGAGTTAAAGTAAGGAAAAAATAATAATAACCTTTAGAGTGCCTGGACCTACCAAGTGAGGCTTACCTACTGATAACTGCATTGTGGAGGTTGGTTTAAGTGGTGGCCCAGGGGAGAGGGTGGCAAAGATAAAGCTCTGAAAATTGCATCTGAGAGGTGAAGAAGTACAATGAAAGTCTCCCATTCCTTCCTCTGCCCCAAATATTCTGTGATCCATCAAAACCTACATCATCAGAGAAGTAAGGAGCTGGGGAAATGGCACAGCCTACTGTCACAGAGTGTGTTGTTAGAGGAAATTATTTGTCTCAGTTTTAACTCTAGGTAGAGAAAAAAAGTTATACTTGGAGACTTTTTTGGGGGAAATTTTGAATGTACAACTTGGTGGGTTTCATTCTGACATGTATTTCATTGTGACATTTCCATATATGCATTTCATTGTACATTGTTCAAATAACGTCCCCCTTATCCTCTTGTGCCCCTCCTCCCCCATCTCCCACCCAGCCACCAATGGCCTTGATTCTACTTGTATGTCTTTTTGTGGGAATATTTATCTATATATGTGCATCTCGATTTTGATTTAAGCCCAAGCTTTTTTCTATCGTGATCTATCTTTTTACATTCTCAGCACTATTACATGAGTAATCTAGTCCATTTGCATTATTACCATCCTTTGGTATTATTTGTATTATTGGTATTATTTCCTGAACTATTAAACTTGGGCTGTTTACTTTGAGGTTGACCTATCTCTCCTTCCTTGTTCCTCACTGGCCCTCCTGCCCCTCTTGTCTTCTCCCATCATTGCTTCCTTTTGCTAGATCTCTCCCTCCTTCCTTCCACTCCTTAAATTGTCCCTTCTCCACTAAGTTTACATGAGCTTTTATTAAGTTCCAATTTATGTATAGAATTTTTTCCTTCTTTTAAGTTTGATTCAGCTTCCACATATGAGTGGGAACATGTGGTATTTCTCCTTTGGGGCTTGTGTTTGTTCACTTAAGATAATTTTCTCCAATTCTATCCATTTTGCTACAAATGTCATTATTTCATTTTTTTGATGGCTGAGTAGTATTCCATTGTGTATATGCACCATAATTTTTATTATCCATTCTTCTGTTGATGGGCGCTTTGGTTGATTCCTTATCCTTGCTATTATGAAAAGTGCTGCATTGAACCTGGAGATGCAGATGTCTCTGTGGTATGATGACTCATCCCCCTTTGGGTATATTCCCAATAGTGGTATAACTGGGTCATATGGTAGATTATTTTTGGAGGTACCTCCATAGTGATTTCCAGAGTAGTTCAATCAATTTACAACTCTACCAGCAGAGTAAGAGGGTTCCCTTTTCTCCACAGCCTCACCAGTATTTGTTATTTTTTTTTATTGATCTTGGGCATTCTTACTGGAATAAGGTGGAATCTGAGTTGTTTTAATTTGCATTTCCCTAATGATTAGGGATATTGAGCATTTTTTCATGTGTTTCATGGCCTGAGGAGCTTCTTCATTTGAGAACTGTCTATTCTCTTCCTTTGCCCACTTGTGTATAGGGTTATTTGTTTTCTTGACTTGCTTTCTTGAATTCTTCATAAATTATGGAAATTAGTCCTCTGTTCAATGTATAGGATGTGAAGATTTTTTCCCATTCAATGGGGATTTCCTTGATTCTGTTGATTGTTTCCTTTGCTGTGCAGAAGATTTTTAATTTTGTGTAATCCCGTTTATCTATTCTTGTTGTGATTTCTTGTGCAATTGGAGTTCTATTAAGGAAAAGCTTTCCAATGCCTATATGTTGGAGTGTATTGCCTACCTTTTCTTCACTAATTTCAAAGTTTCTGGTTTTATGTTGAGGTCTTTCATCCATTTCGAGTTAATTCTCATGCATATTCAAAGGTGTGGGTCTGTTTTCATTTTTCTGCAAGCAGATATGATTGGAGACTTTGTGTACAAAAACCAGCACTTACATAGATTTTGAGCATGCATTTGTACTATTTATTTGGGAAAAATGTTCTGTAACTTAAGAATTTTTATTTAAAGTATAGTGAAGTAGGTCATGCCTCCAGGTCTATGGAAGAAGCAATGTCTTCTTTGGAGGATAACACCCTCAATCTCATTCTGGAAGACTTGGCTGAGATAGAGTACGGGGTCACATGGACAAATAAGACTTTTTGTAAACAAAGGAAATAAAGTGATTTGAGTGAGAGTCAGCAGAAACAAAAAAACAAACACAAAGGCTTTCAAATACTAGAATTTTTGGATACACAATATTTAAAAATATTTATTAAATACATATAAAAATGAACCAGAAATATGAATCAGAAATATGGGCTACAGAAATGATAAAATGTGGGTTAAAAAATAAAAGTTGGGTGCAGTTGCAACACCTATAATCCCAGTGACTCAGGAATTTGAGGCAGGAGGATTGTGACTTTGAGGGCAGAGGCAGCCTGTGTAACTTAGCAAACATATGTCTTAAGGTGAAAAATAAAAAAATGGGCTGGGAGTGAAGCCCAGTGGTACAGGCACTTCACTTACAAATTATGTACAAGGTCCTAGGTTCAACCCCCAAATACTGCAAGAAAAAATGAAATGATAAAGTCAAATTGAAATAGAAACAAATAGAAAAATACAGTTGAAGTTAAATATTAGAGGGAGTATTTATTCTGTGGGAAGATTCAACAGCAGGTCAGATCAGGAGTAGGTAAAATTTTCTGGAAAGGGCCAGAGATTTCTCTCTTCTTCATCTCACATTCTTTTTATTTTGTTTTGTTTTGGTTTCTGATTTTTACAACTTTTAAAAAATTTAAAACATTCTTAGTGCTCAGGCTATACAAATATTGTTTGTCGGCCAGACTTGTTGTGCAGGCCATCTTTGACTGATCACTGCACTGGACAGTGTGAAAATGGTAACTAGTTCTCCAGAAGTAGATATGAATAAATTTTATAGAGTGCAGGAAAGAAAGACAAAATTCACACAATATTAATGAAGAATTAAAACAATGGAGAATAAGATAAAAAGTCACATTGGTGCTGGGTATGGTGGCCCACACCTGTGATCCCATCACTTGGGAGAATGAGGTAGAAGAATCATGAGCTTGAGGTCAACATGGGATACATAGCAAGACTCTATCAAAAACAAAGAATTAAAAAGAAAGAAAGGAAGGAAGGAAGGAAGGAAGAAAGAAAGGAAGGAAGGAAGGAAGAAAGAAAGAAAGGAAGGAAGGAAAAGGAAAGGAAAGAAAAAGTCAATTTGGCATCCAAGGAACATAACAGAATGGTAGAGAAGATATTTCAAGAGATAATTGCTGATTTTTTTTATGAATTCATGAATGACTGCCCTCACATTCAAGAAGTCCAATGAGTCATACATTGAAGTCTATAATTAAACAAGTTGAGAAACAACAACAACAAAAAAGCAGAGACCTTTAGAGCAAGCAGACTATTATTCATGATAAATTGACAACTGATTTGAAAGCTAATTTATTAAGAGCACTCAGTGGAAGCAGGAAAAGATGATGAGACAATACCTTCAAAATGCTGAGAAAAATATCTAGCAACTTAAAATATATTTCTGTTTTACAAGTTCCTTTCCCTCCTGTCTCTGATAAATTTCACAGTATCAGGGTCTCTCCTGCAGTTTTAGAGTTGCTCTGATTCCATGAGATAGAGGTTAATTCATCATCTCTGTCTTTCTGGCTATGGCAAAATAGACCGGACTGTGGAACATACACTCAGTGTGAGTGCCCAAACACATTCTGTCCAGATGAAAGCCAAAACTGTGAAATAAATGCCTCTGGATAACCAGAATACATGGAAAATATGCATGTTAAAATCCATGTGCTTTGCTACTGCTGTGCATTCTTATTTAGTAGACTTATGTTGAAAAAAACCCCAAATCTTTAAACAAAAATAATACCTTTCTGCCCTGTGGCAGGTAAGAGCCACCAACTTTATATCATAAGCCTGTTTCACCCTTAGGCTATGAAATCAGTGCTCTATGTCATTCACCTCTGTAATGCCAGCTGCAATGAAATGCCTTAAGTAACTTGTTCAATGTTAATTGAAGAGATGAATGAAAAGATTAATGAATAAGAGAGATGATTCTAACTGACGGATCACTCAAATGGCAATAACTCCTCCAAATGAGTCCTTTCTCTTTTGAGATACTCCTTTACCATTTTGCACATGTTGATACAGTGCTTATAATGCTATATCATAATTCTTTATTTTCATATTTGTTGCTTCCATAATCTTCTTTGTGGAGATTTCAATAATTTTTATGTTCAAAAACAACATCCCAAACACTACCCACCTCAGGAATCATGAAAGATCAATGAATGGTTGACCTTTTGAATGACTGACTGACTGACTGAAGAATGAGTAAGGAAGGTAGAAAGAATAGCTGTTAGCCTTTTTTAGCGACCAGAGAAGACACCTTTCTTATATGTAAAAGGGCAAATTAAATAAGGTAATTTCTAAATGATCTCCTATTTTCTCTTATTTTCTAGATCTATGCTAGCTCTAGAAATACATATTCTCAGCCCTACACTTGAGGCAACATAAACATCCCAAATCACTACAGTTTGGTTATTCTGCCACCATTCTACTGAAAATGCTCTTGCCTTCAATGAGAGCTTGAAAGCTTCTCCACCTCTCTCTTCTTGGCTCTCTTCTGGTCCTCTTTTCCTCCTCATTTAGCACTCTCATTTTCTTTACCACTTTCTTCTTCCCTTTTTAGTGTACCTCTGTTCTCTTCTTGCAGATTTGTGCTTTTTACTCCCTAGGGAAGCTCATCTACTCTTATGCTTTAACACCCAGCTAACACGTGACAAATACAAAATCTTCTCCAGCCCTGATCACTGTTTGAACTTAAGACCTGTGTATTCCAACTTCCTGCTATAAAACTTCACTTGTCTACAATTAAACTAATAATTGAGGGTAGAGTTTAGACAATGAGAAATCCAAGGAAAGGTTCCAGCTCAGGAGGAAAGATAGGTAGGAGACCATACAGGGCCTTCCATGTCACACTCAGTCTATGCCTACTTGCTTCCATATCATACCTGAGCCACTGCAGTTTCCTTTTGTGAGATCCCTGTGTCTACGACATTTACCTCCACAGTGTACCTCCCTATCTTTGGGACTCTGAGGATACAGACCTTCATTGGTCAGGGGAATCCTAATGTACCTCTGTTTCCTTTTTTTTTTTCTTTCAGAATTGCCAAGAATATATTTTTTTATTCAGGAGACGTTCATTTCTCTTCACAGCCTATTTTTTTCTTGGGCTGTGGATTGTGAGAACAAAATTCAAGAAGCTATACCGTATATTTGTCATAATAGCAGAATGAAACAGGCCATTTACCTGCTTGATGCAGATAAGACAAAAGATTTGGAAGAGTTACTGATGACAGAGGGCAAAGTTTCCAACCATCAGGACTAGGGAAGATCCTTGAAAAGATGGAGGAAGGAGAGCTGAGATGGCACTAGTTTCTGAAAAACGGCCTTGGCCATGCCATCCAGGGCAACTTTGGGTGAAGGATAACAAAGGAAACCCCAGAAAAGTTTGAGATCCTGAGGAAAATTGCACTTAAGCTCAGAGTAGAGTTTGTAAAGGTAGCAAAATGGCACACTTTCTCCTTTCTTGTGAAAGCATGGGAAAAATGCGTATGTGGCTATCGCCACAGTCAGATGGCCCAGAGAAAGTCTCTCAGAGTTTTCCATGGTGTGCCCAGTATTGGAGCAGCTGGGTTTTTCTTGGTGTCTGGGAGAATTAAGAAGTAAATTTCAACCTCAAGGTAAATAGCATAACCTTATTAGTATGGTGGAAAAAAAAGAGAGGGGTGAAACTAGAAAAAAACCCTACAAGAATAGCTAAAATATAATAATAATAACAACAATAATAATAATAATAATAATAATAATAATAATAATAATGGCAATAATATCAAAGACTTGCAATAATATAAATGTACTAGTTCACTTTTCTAAAACCACTGAAAATGTAAAAGGGTAGATCACTATAAAAAAGTTTGGACTTAAAATGAAGATGCACTTATATAGCTAAATATTCACACAAAAAGACATATAAGTAGAAAGATCATTGGGCGGGGAATAGGGGAGAAAGGTCATAAGAGGGTAAGGGGGAAGTTATATGAGCAATGTACAATGAAATGCATTTATGGAAATGTCACAATGAAACCCAGGTCATAATGAAACACATTAAGTTGTACACTAAAAATTTCCAATAAAAATGAGAAATAGATTTCAACATTGCAAAGTGAAAATTTTCCAAATATGGTAGAGTAACACCTGATGACACTGCAGGCTCTAGAGCAAGGAAGGATGTAGGGGAACATGTGTAGACTGATCACCTTACAGTGAGTGCATGGAGGTTCACTGTGGCTGTGGCAGAGAGTGTCCCCGTGTACAGAAGATCCATCTACCAAATTCAAGTGTATCCTTGAATGCTGTTAGAAATGTGGGTGGCTATAGGCCAATCAGAAAGTAGAATTCTTAATTGACTAAAGTTGATTACTCATCTGTGTGGGCTTAAAATAGAAGTGAATCTCAAATACAGAAATATATTTACTGAAAAAAAATACATCTGATTGTGTGTTCTTTGGTTGGGGTACCTTGATAAACTGGAAAAATTATGTGGTTGCAAAACATGATTTTGAGTCTTGAGAAACAAAAAAGGGTGACTGCAAACCACAAAAGATGTAAAATTTCAAACTAGTAGGTGCTCATTGGAAAAAATTTAAAAGAACTACAGTCTTTAGAAGGGAAGCTACTTTTCAAGAATATTTGAGTTAGAAAGTAGCTCATGAGCACTATCTGACAATTATATTTTTTGTTACATTTGATTTTCAAACATTCATTTTCTTTTTGAAATACGCATTGTATGTTACCCTAATGGTTTAATCCTAACCTCCTATTTTTAAAATAAGCCCTTATAGTGCCAACTGTGGTTTTCCAACCATGGCACATTTAAGAAATGTTACTCACAATTGGCAAGAAATTTAACTCTACATATTAAGGGAAAAGGATATATGAACACACTTTTAAAATATTTTCAACCTGGTTTGAAATAAGCAGGGCTTAATTCCATATTTAACAAAATTATCCCAAATGCTCAGTTTTTGGACCACGTCAAGTAATTATTATATTGTTTTATTAAATTTATAATTGTTTGCTCTACTGGCTCCTTTTCCAATCATCTTTAGATAATAAAGGGTCTTCATTTGAATAAAAGTATGAATTAATATACAAAGAGTAGGAGTAAAAATGAATGCTAGATTCAAATTTACAATATTATTCTACCATAACAATTCAGCATTTACAATACTTAATGAAACAATAAGCAATATTTTTGAGGTTGGAAAGGCAGAAGAAAGAAAATCAAATTTGAATTATTATGATATGCTACTCATTGAATCTATTAAATCCTCTTGCCCTTAAGACTTCTTGCTGTTGTGGTAGGCATTTCACAAGGTTGTAATTACATTTTGATTTTTTCCCCTCTGCATTTAGGCTATAGCTTTATTAAATTATTCATTATAATATACCAACTTTAAACCAAAATAGTATATAAATACAAGATCATGTAACTTCCACACAGTATTAGAGCCTAAGGAACTGAACAAAGGTATGCATTTTACTAGATTATTTCATGATTTTTCACTTCTCCTCCATGGCTTTAGCTGCTCTACTACCATAAATTAAGTACTCCGTAGCCTTACCCATGTAACTGTACACTTTCTTCAGACCCAATCAGTGGATACCTAAGAGCCAGGATAAAAAGTTGAGTGACACTTGTATTTAGATATTATTTTTATTTGAAAGACAAAGGACACAGTGAGCAAGAGGGTGGATTTTCAGGTGGTGAAAGTAAGTTTGGGGAAGATAAAGAAAAACAGACTTGGATGAAGAAAATGATAGAATTTATTATATGTTGATAATGTTTTATTAATATCAAAAGTTAGAAAGCATTCTTCTGTTTTCCGCATCTTTTGACTTGGGATCATTTGAATGAAGGAACATATTAAGATGGAAGATTCCCACATTGCCTCTTTGTGTGCACGTGTGTGTACCAGAGTGAGTTTTTTGAAAAAGGAAAAGCTATTTTCACTTAAAATTTGCATTGGGATAATGCCACCACCAACTTTACCAATATGCTCAAAATCTCATTCTTGTATTTCCACCTATCTATGACTGATCTCAACATTAATTTCTGTCATCCTCCACCCTAATAAATTCACTTTGGTGCAAATATCTAAATTTCTCTTCTTTTGTTGGGAAGAAATTGCCTCATTTTTTGTATTCCTTAAGTATAAGTCCTCATAGAATCTGAATATAGCAGGTGTCAAGTAAATCATGCCCAGTGTAAAAAATATTGTTATTTTTAAACTTGGAGGATTTTGTTTCATTGTCTTCTACCATTCAGTGTTGTCAGTGAGAAGTCTAATGCCAATCCCATTCTTTTGGCTTTGTGAACAATAGTTTTCTCTCGAAAAGATCTTGTGATCTTCTCATTATCTTTTGGAAACTTTACCAAAGAGTGCTTAAAATAACTATTTTCTTATTCCATGGGCAAATGAATCTTCCTTTTTCTCTGGAAAAATGATGGTTATACCACTTGCTAGTTTTTTATTTATTTATTTTTTCTTGGTGCTACTTGAGGGTGGAACCAGGCCCTCACACATACTTTGTAAGTCCTCTACCACTGGGGTACACTTGCAGCCCACTTTTTACTTTTTGTTTTTGAGATAGGGGTTGGGGTTTAGCTCTGTTGGTAGAATGCTGCTCCACACTTTCTGAGGACCCGGATTCCATCCCTAGCACAGCAAAAATGGGAGAAGAATGTGACAATCTACTCCTGAAGCAATCCCAAAACAATCAACCACTGAAAACCTTATGAGGGTCACTATGAATTGCACTTGACTCGACAGCACCTAACAACATTTTGAGATGGAATCTTACTAATTTACACAGGCTGCCTCTGCCGCTGAACTTGCAGATCCTCTTGCTTCCACCTCCCAAATTGCTTACTATTAGCTTATCCTTATTTATCCTGTTTATTCTCTCTAGTCTCTTTAGGACTACTATTAAGTAGATGTCGGACTTTCAGATATAGTCTTATCTGAGTAATGTACCTTTGTTTTTTATTTAATGATTTTTTTTATCACTTTGTCTTTTACTGATTATTCTGGGAGAAATCTTTGGCTCTGTACTTATTATTCTTGACTTCTTATGTTGTTTCCATTTTGTGTTTACAAATTTCAGTCTAAAGTTTTGAGGATTATTTAATATTAAAGATAACTAGTTGTGTTTTTAATTGATAATATACCATTTTTATTTCTAAGAGAGTAAGATGCATTTTTTTTTCAGTTTGTGATAAAGGGTTACCTCAATAGTTACTTTAGTTTGGGGCTTCTCTTTTATGGCATTATTGTTGTTACTGTTAGGTGCTGTCCAGTAGTGTCTGACTCATAGCAACCCTCCATTGGGTTTTCAATGGCTGATTGTTTCTAGATTTCCTTGGGAGTGGCCTGCTATGTCCTTCTCCCATTTTATGTCATTAGTTGGCTGTAAATATCTAATGATTCTTTTTTTATCTGTTATCATTTTTGTGTTTGTATTGTTTGTGAGTCTCTGTCTATTCGTAGTGTTAATCCTTTTCCAGGAGCTTATTTTTGGATTATTGTGTGGGAGGGGTACAATATACGATTGAGACAAGTACACCGGTAGCTTACCTGCTGGGTATTTTCTTATTCCTTCTATATGTCACCAATTCTCTGTGGTGCCTCTGATCTTCCCCCATGCTGAGTACTCAACTCAGTGCTTTAGTTTGCTATGCTGAAACCTACTCATGACACACTGTAGAGGGAAGCAGCCAGGTTGCCCAGTGCTCTGCATGAATTTTCTCAAATAACCGCTCTGATGGTTGCCAAAGGATCTTTGCTCCATGCTTCTCTTAACTCAAGAATGAAGCATTCCCAGAACCAATTCCACTGTAGTAGGCATTCTCTTGTGAATATTTTGGTAGCTTCCTTTTTTTAACATGTCAGTCTAATCTTCTTTCCATCTTTGTTGAATTTTTGAAAATGCTTTGCCAATGGCATGCCTTCCTCTTTCTCTTGTTGTTGTAAATGAATAGATATTTTCAGCTGTCTTCCTGTTCTTATCTCTACTTTTATCCTCATATCCATAACATCTAATACCTTATCCATTTCTATAACTAAAAACCTACTTACTGTTGACAGTAAATAGCTTACTATCTATCTTTTTGGCTATACTTTCTGGCTTACTGTGGTCAAGGAGGTGGGCACTGGAAGTAACTTCTGTCATCTTGTTTTAATCCACAGAAATAGGTTTTAATGAACTTTTATTCTATCATTTCTGTGCTAAACAGAGGCATAATATTACAGATTAAGTTAGTAAAATCCTTACTGCAAAAACCTAAAATAATAAAGCTGAATAAGATTGTTTCTGAAAATTAATATGATGCAGATATGGAGCTCAGAGATCCTAAAGAAAGACAATGTTAGCACATTGGTTACACTGCTTTTCATAAACATTAGACACAGACAAACACAGTAGTAGCAAGCACAGGATCAAAGAAAATTAAAGACTGAACTTCCTGAAGACTGCCTGAACTGTCCATATTCTAGGTCACTGATTAATCGAAAATCCATATGCTTAATATATTAGGTGAGCAACAAAACTTAGACATTTCCTTATGAAAATTTAAGAGCATAACTCTTATGCTTACTGGGATGGAGGAGTGCCTTCTATCTGTATGGAGGTTCACCTGAAGCTTCTTTTTCTTTTTTTTTCTCAAACAGCAAACTTAGATTGATCTAAAAAGCAGGCGCCTGCAGCCGTACCAATGTGGCACCCAATCCCATCAGATCTAGGAAGCTAAGCAGGGTTGGCCTGGTTAGTACTTGAATGGGAGATCACCTGGGAATACCAGGTGCTGTAGGCTTGGGAGAAGGACCCAGAAACCCACTCCCAAAAACCAATCAGCCATTGAAAACCCTGTGAATAGCAGAGAAGCACTGACAATAGTGTTTCACCTGTTGTATGTAGGGTCGATATGAGTCAAACACCAACTGGATGGCACCTAATAACAAAAACAAAAGCAGCCGGGTATTCATTTGTAAAGTCATACTCTTTTGTTTCCAAAGTATGGAAGTCATAAAAAATCGAAGTGTAAACTGAGCTTTTCTGGTTCATTCTCTATCACTATAAGGTAATAATCTCAAAACAATTCTTAATAACTAAAAAGATGGTGAAGAATTAATAAAATGTTTATTTTAAAACAATCATTATGTGTTTTACTTTATTGTTCTTATATTCTCAATCTTATTACTTTAAATTAATTTTCTTATATTCACAATCCTATTACTTACATGAGGCATAAAGCAAAAGTATTTTAGGTCCACCTCATAATGAAATTATTCCTTTTAATGTAGCCTAGAAATCCATATCAAGAAGGGATATGAAAGCCAGGTACCATGGTGCCAGCCTGTAATCCCCACTACTCAGGACACTGAGGCAGGATGATGGCAAGTTTAAGACCAAAGGCAGCTCAAAATAAAAAGTAAAATATGGGCTAAGGATGCAGCTCAGTGGTAGAGCACTTGCAAAACATGGATGAGACCCTGGGTTCACCTCCCCCACCAACACTGAAAAAAAGAAAGAAAAGAAAAAGAAGATAGATAAAGTATAAACAGTAATTCTAAGTCTTGACTATAGACACACATGAAATTTTCTCTTCCTTATTGCATTATTGCTGTTGTAAAGTGCTGTGGAGTTGGTATCCCACTCACAGAAACCCTAGCTACAGCAGGTGAAACACTATTGTCAATGTGTCTCTGCTATTCATAGGCTTTTCAATGTTGGATTGATTTTTAGGAGTAGGTTTATGGGTCTTTCTCCCAAGTCTATAGTATCTGGTGATCCCAGGCGGTCTCCCACCCAAGTACTAACCAGTCCTGACTCTGCTTAGCTTCCGAGATCTGATGGGATTGGATGCCACAGTGCTAAGGCTGCAGGCCCCTTATTGCATAGGTTAATCTTAAAAAACAAACAAGCAAACAAAAAAGTCCCAAAAGTGGCGATGCATTTTCTTTTAAATTGACACATGATATTTACATATTTTTATAGAATACAGTTTGCTAGTTTGGCATGTCTATACAATGCATGCTGATCAGGTCAGGTTAATCAATGCTTTTACCTCCTCAAGTAGTTATCATTTCTCTGTGTTGGGAAACTTCAGCCTCTCCTTTTCTAGTTATTTTGAAACATATCATCAATTATTATAGACTACAGTAGTGCTACAATACTACAGAACATCAGAACTGACTCCTCCTGTTCAACTGCATTTTGGTGCCCCTTTTGTACCCTCTTTCCATTCCCTGTCCTTCCTATTCTTTCCAGTCTCTAGGGATCACTTTTCTACTTTATTCTCTGAGATCAATTTTTTTTTTAGCTTGTACAAATGAACTGAGTTTTTTGAGGAAACTCTGTTTTCCATAGTGATGGTAGTAATTTACACTCCCACCAACAGTGTGTAAGAGTTCCCTTTTATTGAAATCTTCACTAGAGATAGTGATATTCTAACTGGGATGAGAAATGTTTATTCAGATTGTTTACCCACTTTTTACTCAGATTCTTTGCTGCTTTTGTATTTAGTTGTTTGAGGTTCATATATATTCTGGATATTAATCACTTGTCAGATGAATAATTTGCAAATTTTTTTCTTGTTTTTTCAGGATGTTTCTTCAATCTGTTAAATGTTTACTTTGGTGTGTAAAGCTTTTTTTTGGGGGGGGGGTACTGGGGTTTGAACCCAGGGCCTCATGCTTGCATGCTTTGCAAGTGCTGTACCACTGAGCTGGACTTCCAGTGCAATTTTTTACTTTTTGAGACAAGGTCTTGTTAAATTACACAGACTGCCTCTGGTCTTGAACCTGTGATCCTCCTGTCTTTACCTCCCAAGTCTCTGGGATTACAGGCATACACCACCGCACCCGGCTTGCAAAGCACCTTAATATAATGTAATATAATTCTATTTATCCATTTTTTACTGTTTTTACTTGTGCTTTTGGGTCTTATCTAAAAATATTTGCCAATGGCAATGTCTCCAAATATTTCCCTAAGTTTTATTCTAGTAGTGTCATAGTCTCGGGTACCACATTTAGGCATTTGCTCCAATTTGGCTTGATTTTCATTTAAAATGAGAAGGGGAGACCTAGTTTCATTCCTTTGTGTATGTATATACAATTTTCCCCAGCTCCATTTATTGAAGAGACTATTCTTTCCTCAATGTATGTTCTTAGTGCTTTAGTCAAAAATCAGTTGATTGTATATGTATGTATTAATCTCTGGGTTCTCTTTTCTGTTACACAGGCCTATGTGTTGGTTTTTACGTCAGTGCCATGCTGATTTGATTACTATACCCTTGTAGTGTGTTTTGAAGTCAGATATTGTGATGCCTCCAACTTTTCCCACCCTCAGAATTTCTTTGGATATTCTAGGTCTCTTGTGGTTCTACCTGCATTTTAGGATATTTTTTATGCTTCTATGAGGAATGGCATAAGTAGTTTGCTGAAGATTACATTGAATATGTAGACCATTTTTGGTAGTCTGGACATTTTCACAGTATTAGTTGTTCTAATCTATGAATATGGGATGTCTTTCCATTTTTTTGTGTGTGTACTCTTCAATTTGTTTCATTGTTGTTGTTATTGTTGTTAGGTGCCGTCGAGTCGGTATCCGACTCATAGCGACCCTCTGTACAACAGGGGAAACACTATTGTCAGTGCTTCTCTGCTGTTCATAGGGTTTTCAATGGCAGATTGATTTTTGGGAGGGGCCTGCCAGGTCCTTCTCCCGAACCTACAACTTCTGGTGTCCCGAGGCGGTCTCCCACCCAGGTACTAAACAGGCCCGACCCTGCTTAGCTTCTGAGATCTGACTGGATCGGATGCCACAGGGCTACAGCTGCAGGCTTTGTTTCATTACTACTTTATAATTTTTATTGTAAAGATCTTTCATGTAATTGGTAAAATTGATTCCTAGATATATGAATATTTTTATAGTTATTTTGAACAGAACTGCTTTTATGATTTCTTTTTGATGAAATTGTATTGGTGTATAAAATGCTACTTTTTTGGATATTTTGTATCCTACAAATCCACAAATTTGTTTATCAGTTATGAGAGCTTTTTGGTGGTGCTTTTGTTAGGTTTTTCTACATATAAAATTATGTCACCCTCAAGCAGGAATAATTTTCTTTCCTCCTTTCCAATTCATATGGTGTCTATTCTTTCTCTCAACTAATTGTTCCTGCTAAGACTTCCAGTATTTTTTGAATGAGAGGGGGAAATTGCCGACATCCTTATCTTGTTCCATATAATAGAAGAAATTATTTCAGCTTTCCTTATTCAGTTTAAATTTGGCTGTGGGATTGTTATATATAAGTTTTATCGTGCTGAAGTATGTTTCTTCTATGTCATTGGTTGATCTTTGCTCTTATTAGTTTCTACCATGAAAAAGATTACCAATTTATTTTCCTCTTTGAATCATTTACAGATCCTTGAAAAATAATCACAAGCTAGAGCTTCCATGGAAGAAGCACTGCCAATCCTGGCTCTTAGACATTAATAAAAAACCATTATCTCATGAATGCGTAGTATTGACAAATTACTTCCAAGAGTGAAGGGAGCCAGAGGTTGAATGCCATAACAAAATAAAGTAAAACATACCAGATGTGTGATAGGACCCCAGAAGCAGATCTATTCATGTTTGCTGCATTGAATGGAGCTCACCTACCCTTATTTCAATTTCTTTTTTGTAAACCAGGAGATTTATTAGGAGAAGGACGTAAAATTGTGACAAAGTGGGACACTTTGAAAGCAGGTAGTTTTTTTTTTAATTTGTAAATCATTTTTATTTTAGTTTTTATTAGTAATAAGTTTTACATTAACAAAAATAGCTAATCTCATCTGTTAAGAATACTAGGGGCAATCATCTTTCTCCTGCCATATTTGAATAAGAGGACATTATGGTTGGAATGGTTCTTCGTTTTTACAGGTTGAAAATGTTCAAAGAGTCTTTATGATCATAAAAATGCAAAGATTTGTCTTTCTAGAATGATCCTTGTTTAATCTACTTTAGAAACTTATAGCAAGACTTGGAAAAGAGAGACTTCAGAATGGATTTTTATGGATTTAATGTGTATTTTTTTTTCTTTTTCAGAAAGAAGGTCTTGCTATGTTACACAGGCTGGCCCTATGCTCCTGTGGTCAAATGACCCTCCTAACTCGGCCTCCTCATAGCTGAGACTACAGGCATATGCTACCAGGTTCATCATCAGAATGGACTTTTGGCTTGGTTTACTTTTCCTGTTTACATCAATGAAACTTAAGTCTCTTTTAAAATACTATTTATTTCCCCCATAGGATACCAAATATGTACATTTCAAAAAATAATTTTCTGGCAAAACTTTATCTTCTATTCCCTTTAAACCTAGAGACACAGGAATACACACACCCACACACATATATCATCAGGTTCACCCATTTGATCGTTCTAGATTCATCCAAGATAGCTGCTTGGGTGTGCAGAGGCATGAATGTCGAGTCACTGTGAGATTAGAGCACACAAATAAAAATAGAAGGGACAATGAAAATTAAATCACAGGAATAACTTCTTGGCACTTGTTTCCCCCTACAATTAGCAGTACCCAGCTCATGACTTTTTGAGGGTTATTGTAATCCTAAAGAGTAAATATCCCTCCATAGTCACTTTATATTTCAATATCTATCTATCTACCTACCTATCTATCTATCCATATATGTATACATACATATATATATATGTATGTATTTCATTATATATATTATCCCCTAAATGAGTTCTCTTTTAATGGGTAAAACACTAAGGTACAGCTGATGTACAGAAAAAGTGACAGGTGCCAGTTTTGTTATTAAATCCCTGCCTCAGAGACTCTGAATTTCAAATGAAGCCTCTCACTGGCTGCATGTGGGAGGAGTCAGGGGATGGGAAAGCGTGACCAGTGCAGAATGGGTTTCACTTCACTGAGCCACTGCAAAGTCTTCATTAAACATGGACATAACATTTGCACTTGTTTTGTTTGTTCTAGGCAGTTGGGATAATTACCCTCTGAAATGGTGTGCACCCATGTAGATTTGTATATTTATCAAGGGGAGGGGGTGTGGAGGCGCGGGAGGAGAAGGATGAAGGTTCATTGCACTATTTATTTTAATCCTTCAAAGATGATTGCATTTCTCAACCTCCACACAGAACCTCATCATTTGCTTCTTAAAACTGCAAGTTCAGGTCATCCAATTGAAATTTCATTTGATTTTAAGGGTAGCTTTTTTGCAGTTCTCACTCATTCTTGTCCTCCCCTTCTCAGCAAATCAGAGAATCCCCCTGGCTTGGGAAGGAACTCTGCTCTCCTTGAGAAAAGAGTGAGAGGACGAACTTCAGCTTAAAGAGAAAAAGACAACCAGCTAATGAAGCTCAGCCTGCGAAACTAGAGTTTAGATGGAGATGTATGGCAGGGAGCAGAGACCATTGTCACTACCTCATCATGCCCTTAAAAGAGGGGACTGAGTGAGTCAGCAATTCTGAGAAAGCCATTGTCTACTGGTCTCAACACAGAATTCAAGATCAAGCACCATCAGGTACCAGGAAGTGGCATTTGTTCATCAATTACTGGTTAGTACTTTATTTATTCACTTGATTCCCAGATCACAAACTACCTTCTAGCCCGAAAAGGTGGAAAGTCTCCTATGTTTTTATAGCAAAGACATAAAACTGAGGCAGCCAATCTATACGCCACCTAATAAAAAGTACTAATTGTTGTGACAATCACCTAAGGATGGAAAATTTATTTCTGCAGACAGAACAATACTTTTGGATATTTTTGTTAGAACAATGACATAAGAAAGCATCCAATCATAACATCTTACATTGCAGAGCACTTTTAATTCTCCCATGTACATTTTCAAAGATAACTACAGTTAACATTATTAAGAGCTTATTGGGTAATGGACAGTGTTCTAAGGTTCTAAGTGCTTGTCGTGTATTAGTTCATTTAATCCTCGCAACAACTTCATGAGAAAAATATTATTGTTGTGTTATTGTAATTATTTTTACTTAATATTTATTTGTGATTATTTTTGAACTGACATGGAAATTGTATAAATTTATGGTACATAATATGAGGTTTTAATATATGTATGCATTATAAAATGGATGAAACAGGTTAATTAAAATATATATTATCTCATATGAGGTTTCTGCAGCAATGAGAAATTGACGAACTGGTATTGTCAAAAAGCAGTAAGTAGCCCAGACATTGTCTGCACCAGATTAAGAAATCTTAATCATCATGCTTCTCATACAAGGTAGATGTTGTTGTTTTTGGGTGCCATCGAGTCAGTGTCTGACTTCTAGTGACCCTATGTACAACAGACGAAACAGTATTGTGAGTGCTTGTCTGCTATTCATTGTTGTCATTGTTAGGTGCCATTGAGTGGAATCCAACTAATAGTGACCCTGTGTACAGCAGATCAAAACACTTCCCGATTCTGTGCCAGACATACAATCTTATTTATGTTTAAACCCATTGTTGCAGACACTGTGTCAATCCATCTGGTGGAGGGTTTTCCTTTTTATCATTGACTTGACACTCTCCCAAACATGATGCACGGACATCATTGCTGATGTCAGGCGGATATTAGTCAAAAGCAGAGAATATCAGAAAGATGTCTATCTGTGTTTGACAACTCAGAGGCATTTGACTGTGTGGATCATACCAGATTATGGATAACACTTTGGAAACTGGGAATACCAGAGCACCTAACTGTACTCATGAGGAATCTGTATATGAACCAAGGGGCAGTTCCAATAGAACAAGGAAACACAGTCTAGTTCAAAATTGAGAAAGGTGTGCTGCTATTCATAGGGTTTTCAATGGCTGATTGTTTTGGGGGAGTGTGTTGTTGGGTCCTTCTCCCACGCCTACAGCATCTCGTATTCCCAGGCTGTCTCCCATCCTAGTGCTAACCTTAGCTTCCATGAGATCTGATGGGATCAGACGTCACAGTGGTACAACTACAGGAATACAAGGTAGAAAGAGTTAACATAATACACAGTGAGAGTTGACATTAATACACAGTGAGAGACCAAGGGCTTCAGGACACTTCTTTTACTGTCCAAAGTATTTAAGCTAGAAGGAAAACCTGGTGTCCTGGTGTCTTACTCTAGATTTCCCACACAGAATCTATCTAAAAATTCTGTCACCTGAATATCACCCAAAGAGCCAATCCTCCCAGTTGTTGGGCAGAGAAAGCCATTCTCCTTCATGCAGCTGCCACTCCTGGAATGTGAAGGGTTGTGCCCACTACATCATGTTCCACTAGATACTGTGTGCAATTAAACCAAGAAGCCATTTTTGAACTTAGAAATTTTACAGTTTACTAGGAAGCCAAGACATGGAACAAATGGGATGTGAAAGTTAATGGAGTTTTCTTATTTCAGGATATGCTTGCTCTGTGAGAGAAAAAAAAAAAAGATCAGCAAATGATTATTTCATCTAGCAATTTAATACAACATTTAATCTTTATTTTTTGTTATAGTGGGGCTGAACCCAGGGCTTTGTGCATGCTTTTCGCCCATGCACTACCACTGAGCTGCACCCCCATTCCTTTTTTTTATTTTTTATTTTGAGGCAAGGACTTGCTAAATTAGGCAGTCTGTCTCTGGCCTCAAACCTGTGATTCTCCTATCCCCACCTCCCAAGTTGCTGGGATTATTGCTGTGCACCACTGCACCTGGTCAACATTTGGTCTTTAAAAAGAAATTAATTAATCCTATTGTTGGGTTCAGAAGATATTAGATTAAAGCAGAATCAATACACATTAGTCGGTACATTTTGAGCTGATTATGGTGCCCAGTACTGTGGTACACACACTGAGGTACACGTAGTGAGCAGGCACTAACGAGTCAGTGTGTGACTCAGGCCTGTTCCTTTCAGCATTTAGTTCCTTGGGAATATTGTTCAAATGAAAGAACAAAGTCCATCGACAAATAAATAGATGCAACTAGTACAACACAAAAACAACAGATGCACAGAAACAACAATGACAAAAATGATGAAGATCAGCTTCATAGATAGTAAAAGAGAGAGAGAAAGGTAGTTACTATCTATAGGGAGCTTCCAGTATGGGCTTCCTACCAATAACACTGCAATCCTGCCTGCTTGAAAAATGTGTGCTGATGAGAAACTTAACTTTGAGACTCTTCATTATTTATATAGAGTTGAGATTTCTCTCTAGGATGTTTTGCCTTGTTCTTTATAAAGCACCACACATTAAGCAGTTTTTCTCCTTCTATAAACTAAGCTTAACTCACTTCTATTGACTAAACATTATATGAGCCAAGTCCAGATACGTCACTTTCTGAGTCACTCTACTTTTGAAGCTCTGTTTTTGTCAGTGTGTCTTAAAATGTGTGATTCAGAATTAGAGTCAATGCCATAAATGTGGTCTGACAAAAGCTCACTAAGACCTTTTCCTGTCTTGAGCAGGACATCATACTGTTTTGGAAAGCAACCTGAGATGATGCTAACTTGTTAAATGCTCTATATAACCTAGACAATTAATGCTTGTAACTGGGTGATTTTATCCTCAGGGGACATTTGGCACCGTCTGAAAACATTTTGGTTGTCATACCTCACAGGGTACTGAGAGCCTCTAATGGGTAAAGCCCTGAGATAGTACTCAACATGCAACTGTACACAGGAAAGCCCTCAACAAAAGAGTTGTCTGAACCTCAATGCTAATAGGGCAAAGATTTTGAATTCCTAATCTTCACTGGAAATGTCTTGAAGACAAGCTTCATCTGAACACCAAAGCTTGTACTGATGGAATAAGAGAGACATATAAAAGCATATGTTTTAGCTTTTGTGTTATAAATAAAACTCTATATATGTGATGAAGGCTGGAGTGTTGCTCAGGGGTAGAGTCCAGAATACACGAGGGCCTGGGTTTGATACCCAGCACCACAAAAATTATACACATATAGAGGATACAATGTGAAGATTTCATATAAGTATATATTAAGAAATGATTACCATAATCAAGAAGTAACCTATACATCTATTACCCCTTTTTCTTTTATTTTCTTTTTTCTTTTTTTTTTTTTTTTTTTTTGCATACTGCAGGTTGAACCCAGCACCTCATGCTTGCATGCTTTGCAAGTGCTGTACCACTAAGCTGCACCCCCAGCCTATTTTTTCTTTTAGTTCTTGAGACAGGGTCTCTCTAAATTATGTAGACTGCCTCTGGTCTTAAACATGCGATCCTCCTGCCTCTACCTCCGAAGTCCTTGGGATTATAGGCGTGCGCCACCATGCCCGACCTACATCTGTTACTACCTTTTATACTTAAGTTTTTTGTTTGTTTTTAATAAGAATTTTAAAAATCTACTCTCTTAGGAAATTTCAAGCATATAATACAATTTTATTACTATATCTACCATACTGTACCTTAAAACACCAGAACTTATTCATCTTATAACTGAGTTTGCAACCTTTGTCTAAAACCTGCCATTTTCCTCCACTCCCAGACCATAGTCACCCCCGTTCTATGCTCTGCTTCTGTGAAATTGACTTTATCTTAAAAAGATTTCACATATAAGTGGTACCATATAGTATTTGTTTTTCTTTATTTGAATTATGTTACTTAACATGATGTCTTCCAAGTTTATTATATTGTGTCAAATAACAGGCTCTCATTATTTTAATTTTTTAAAAAATATTTTTACAGTTCTTGTGGGGGTGAACCCTGGGCCTGACACATACTTTGCAAGTGCTCTATCACTTGATTGCACCCTCTAGTCCATTTTTAGCTTTTTTATTTTGAATCAGGGTCTTGCTAAATTATAGACGCTGCCTCTGGCCTCAAACTGGAGATCCTCCTGCCTCCACTTCCTCAATCTCTGGGATTACAGACCTGTGCCACTATGTCTGGCTTCATTCTTTTTATGGCTGAATATCATTCCCTTGTGTATTTGCACTACTTTTGCTTTGTCAGTTGATAGGTTGATTCCATATTTTGACTATTTTGCAGAGTGGTGAAATGAACGTGGGAGTGCACACATATCTTTGACATACTGGTTCTTTTCTTTTGGATATATACATAAGAGTGGGATTGCTCAACTTTAGGGCAGTTCTGTTTTAATTTTGTTTTTTGAGGACCTTCTATATTGTTTTTGCATAATAGCCATATCGATTTACATTCACATCAACAGCTAAAAGGGGTCTTTTTCTTTATATTTTTGCTAATACTTATTATCTCTTAAAAGTTATTCTAAATGTTGTGAGATGATTTCATTGTGGTTCTGATTTGCATTTCTCTGATGATCAGTAGTGTTAAATACCTTTTCATTGGCATTTTGGAGGAAAAACAAAATGCCTGCGTAGGTCCTTTCCACATTTTAAAATTGGGTTGTTTTCATTTTGTTTTTTATTTGTTTATTTTGTTTGCTATTGAGTTATATGAGCTACTTATATATCTAAGGTATTAATCCCTACTCCAATGTGTGGTTTAAAATATTTTCTCCCATAAAGTATGCTTATTTGTGTATATGGAAATTAATATAGCTCTGGAGAGGAGGATCTAGATTAAAACTTTTTGTTTTCATGTTCAGACTCTACAATTTTTTATAATGAATAAGTACTGTTTTTAAACAAAATTTAAAAAGTTATTTTAAAATATAAGTATAATCCTAGAAAATGGAAGACTGTAAGGTGGTAAAGAACATTTTATTCTACTTTAATAAATAATTTACAAAAGGTATGCATAGTGGAGTAGTGCATCTGAGAAAAAAAATTAAAATGTCTGAGGAAGCAGTAAAATTAGGCCAGTAAATAAAAATGAAAGTCTTTTAATTCACCAAACTAGAGGGATGCATATCATAAGAAGAGAAAGTAAAGATTTCATGAAAGACAAAGGGCTGTTTCCTAGAACAGACAGTCCACCAGCAAAAGAAATGCATTCTTTTAACTATTGCATTAAAAAGCTGATTCAGAAGGTAATGGCAAATGAGTCTGAAACCAATTAAAATGAATCTTTCCTAAAAGCAGAGAAGCCAATCTGATTGCTGTTAGGGTTTCTAAGTATTTAAATTGTACTGAAAAGAAATAAATTCAGAGATAAAACACCACCATTATATGACCCACTGAAGGATTCTTTGCCTACAACTTTGTAGTGAATTGTACTGAGCAATCTCTGTACCTGGGAACTTTTCTCAGTATCTATGAGGTTAACTGTGAGATTCAGAGCAGCCAGCTGGCGTGTGTGTGTTTGAGGATACATGTGAGATGTGGCAAGATGGGAATTAAGACTGCATAATGCATAAACTGATGGTTCTGTGCTATTAGTTACAATCTAAATATTACTGGACAGTCTTTCTATAGCAAAGAGGTAGAGTCTGAAAGGGACATTTAAAATAGGAGTTGTTGTTGTTAGGTGCCATTGAGTCAGTATCCGACTCATAGCGACCCTGCGTACAACAGGCAAAACACTATTGTCAGTGCTTCTCTGCTGTTTATAGGGTTTTCAAAGGTGGATTGATAAGGAGTGGGTTGCCGGGTCCTTCTCCCAAGCCTATAGCACCTGGTGTTCCCAGGTGGTCTGACCCTGCTTAGCTTCCAAGATCTGACAGGATCGCATGCCACAGGGCTATGGCTGCAGGCATTAAAACAAGGGAGGAACCATCATTTACCATTTGCCTAACTCTGGGAAATCTCTCCCCTGACACACACTGTATTTTCAGGTGTCAGACCTTTTGGAGATGTACATTGAGGTTATTTAGGGAGAGTATAAGAAAGACTGCTAAGTGGTTGAAATGAAAGCCACAGGAAAAAGAAGAGTAAGATAGGAGGAAAGAAGATAATTAATGTTAAGAAATATTAATTTACCACGTAGCCGAAACTGTGGTGGGCTTTTTTTCACTGGTCACCCTATTCAGCTCTCACTGCTCATTTATCTGGCAAGATAAACTGGATATATTCATCTAATTTTTATTGTTTTCAACCCATTGAGAAAGTAGAGCATATCCCAGTCTCTCACCTTCTAGCTGTGTGACTCCAGGCAAGGCACTCATGCTACCTGTGTCTAGTTTCCTCATTTCTCTAATAAAATGGATCATCAATGTACTAGGAGTTGTCACGAATGTTAAAGAGTTAAGTCCAGGGAAAGTGGTTAGGATAGTGTCTGATGCATAGAAAACAATAAATGTTAATGGTTACTGTGATTAAATAACTCACCCTATCTCATATAATTCATAATTCAAAAGCCCAACCTTAGACTTTCTCTTTTTTGCCATATTACCACATAGAGAAGTTCCTAGTTTGTAATCTGTTGTCCCTAATATCTAGATAATCTGTGAAGTGGTCACTTGGAATTTGAGCCACCTTCCCTCTCTCCCCTCCTCAAAGGATACTTCATGTAGCTGGTAATAAGTTTAGGGAGTTTCTTGAGTTGAACTCCTCTGGTAGCTCTTGAATATGAACCAGTTTTGACTCATTCAGCTATATTCTCCATATTCCTATGTTTCTACATGTGAGAGAATCTGCTACTGTCATGGAAAAAAAATTTTTTTTAAATAAAGCATTTCCTCTCCCTGAGCCTTGAGATGAGACAAAGGCAAGACTTGAGCTAAATTGCTCCCATGAGCGTTTGTTTTTAAATTAAAGGAATACATTTTCAAAGGGAGTGACCAACTTAGAACCCTTGGCTAAGGCTCACTTGGTGGCTTATTATCTGAGGCTCAAAAATGTAATTTTACTAAGAGAAAATATAATGTAATGTGTCTAAATGTTTTAATTATTTATCCACCACTGTTTCAACTTGTCCTCTGATGTTGGCCATGAGTCAGATGAAGATTTAAGCAGCATTTTAGCAATTATTATGCAAGCATTTGCTTTTTTCTGCACAGTAAAAATCAAATCAATGTTTTTCCTTAACTTTTTTTTATGGCAGTGATAAAAAATGATATTTAATGAAAAAGCCAAACAAAGCTCAGAAGGTCTTATGAGTACATATCCCTTTTAAAAAAGCTCAGTTCTAAGTATGGTTGAGGGTAGGGGTGGGGAACTATCTATGCCAAGAAACATAGGATTAAGGAAGAAACTATTTTAGCAGAAAGCAAGCCTCAGTGTGCCAAAGATAGAGAACTCCTGTTTCGAAGAATGACTTTTGTGAAGTCATGCAAGCCTCTCAGTCCCTGTTTCCTTATAAGAAATAGGATGTACAAAACCCTGTTGCATCTTACATAATTCATTCAGTTTGATTTAAATGGCTATGTTTTGAAGCTTCAAAGTACACTTGGCACTTCAAGAGAGCTGCATAATCCATAATAATATTTTAATGTAGAGACAAATTACTTACCACATGGAGGCAAATTAATTCTTTGGAATCCTGTGTTTGAACTAAGGATAAAATATGGACACATCTTCCATTTTTGATTCCACCTCTTTCTTGGGGAAGCAAATAGAAAAGATGTGGCTATGTTATTTGGTATGTGAAATAGGAGAATCTATCTTTATTTTTACCTCAGAATTTGGAAGAGGGCTTAAAAGATATGAAGCCCTCCTATAGGGTCTTTCATTTAAGTAGAGTAAAAACAGAATCATGGTCCTAGGGAAGGAAACCAAGTTGACTTAATCTATGTTGTTCACAATTTTAAATGCAATAGTACTTTGTAAAATGTTTTGGGAAAATGCCACTATTGAAATAACCATTTGCTAATGAATAAGTGAATAAGCTATAACATCTTAACTACAAACTCGTCTACAAGCTCAGTTAGGTAAATGGTAACAAGAACCATGGGGAAATTTTTATTACACTTTAAATTTTAAATAATCTACACATAGAAAAATAAAAGTAAGTCAGTAATTCAAGGTAGCCCTAAAAGACACTGGTTCTGGTGCTAAATCAATAAAACATGTGCAGTGCCTACTGGTGAAGGCATGGTGCTGGGTGCTTCAGAGAAACAGATGAAGTATGAGGTGGATTTATATTACTATATCTCTTTTTAAAAATTTATTTTAGACTCCAAGTCCAATAAATTTAATTTTTTACCTCTAATTAAAATTTGATGTCTTATGTACATATCAATCAAATAAATTTTTTGTAAAATGTTTGAGGAGATGACAATCCTGACTTGTTGGTTGCACATTGTATTTATGAACTGAGATATCACTCTGTGCCCCATAAATATGTACAATGAAATACTAATAAAAATAAATTCTTTAAAAAATAAAATTTCATTTCTTCCAATGGACAAAAGCTTACTAAAAACTTAGTAAGGATTCAGAGCAGATACTCAGACCAAGAACAGATAGCAGAAAAGTGTGAGAATAAAGTAAGTATAAAACATGGCTCTGTCCACTAGGAATTTATTGTACAGGCGGGCAAATCATATGAAAACCCAAGAATTCACAATAATTAAGAGTGGATGTCTTTATGGAAAATTTCATTTATCCAGCTAATCTTCATGAAGTAAGGGTGATTCAATAGAAAGAATATGCCGTGGGTAAGCAACAGGGGGAAATAAGTCATGTGAAACAGAAATAAAAGTGCCAGGTCTTTGGGGCCTTCCCAACATCACAAATAAAATGTTAACTAAGAAGAAAAACTAGTTCTTTTGAAAGACTTTGCTGCCAAGGGGCTTGGCATTTCCATAATGGTGGGGAAGAAGAGACAGCTCTGATTTCCATAGTATTTTGTAATTAATTTGGTGCTCTTATGGAAAATTAATTGGTTTTCTGATAATGAAATAGAAAGAAATGTTCAGACTCTGACATATTAAAAGAACTTCTCCTTAATAGACTCAATGTCAGCCTGATAATGTGGTCTTGCTCCCTCAGGTGTTCAGATGCAGTTCCAGGGTAGCCCAAGAGAGCCTTGGTGGCTTAACAGTTAAGCAAGCTTCTCCCCTGCAAATAAAGCTAAGCAGATTAATTAAAACTTAAAAGCATTATGATTTAGTTATGAATAACAGTTTGTGGTGACAGAGCTCCCTGTCTATAATTCACCATAACAAAATGACACTTGAGCTCACTGCCGCTATAATTAGCTTTTGATATACTATTTCTTGGAAATTTCTTGCCAGCCACAGCCTGTGTGTGTTTCCAGATGTCCTGCACATACTTAAAAATGGTAAACATTAATTTATAGGGATGACAGCTGTGGGTCAAGTTTGAGGTTGATTGATAATTCTTTATTCAAATGTGTGCCTATGCTGCTTCATTTGTCATCTCCTAGCGAAATAGAAAGCCATTCTCCCACATTCCTAGTTAATATTTCATTTTTTTCATAAATTATCTGTAAAAGCAAAAGCAATAGAATTTAGACCTTTCTGTACCATATGGCATGGAATATTAATGGCGCTGAGGACTTAAAAAAATTGTTTTGCAGCCAGAAGGGTTGTGATTTGTTAACCTGACACCTTCTATTTGCGCAGTGCTAAGCACACAGTGGGTGCTCAATAAATGCCGCCTAGTGAGTGTGAGGAACTCAAAATACTTTATGAATGACAGGCCATAATTTCTCCGAGCAGTGTTTCCATTTTATAAATTAGGAAATAGACTTGAGAAGTTTTTGTAAGAGGTAATAAAGTGATTCACCTCTAGGTCACACTCAACTCAAGAATACCAAAAATGACCTGAACTCACAGAAAATGTGTTCTCACAGACTAGGGTAGGCTCACAGTACTCATCTCACTAGCCTCCTTTCTCTATGACTCTGTATAGAGTCAACAGAGGTCCCTAAAATGCAAAGGTTCTAAATGTGTCCCTCTGACAAATTGTCTAAAGAAAAAAGCACCAAGCTGGTTGACTGAACTTTCCACCAAACTGGCTGACACTTTCCCGTTTTAAATTTTTCATTTGTGCAGAATTTTGGTACCTTGGGTATATAACAATGCCAGAATGCCCAAATCTGTTCTATGGAACTACAGGCTGAAGTTACAGGACAAGAAAACATCCCATCAGTGCAATTAAAAAGTAAATAGGAAAACAGAACCAGAAAACAATGTAATAAGTTTTAGGGTCTCATGAAGATCTAATAATTGAAAATTTACTAATTTTTACCAAATCTAAAAATCTTAACTAACCACTTAAGCCGATGTAACTTTAACCTAATTCATTTAAACAAGGGACTATATACTCTGAGTGAGCTACTAGAAATAAATCATGGTTTTAAGAGCTATCTGGCTTCTTGTACACAAAGCAACTCATCATTTAAATTTCATAGACAATAATGAGGAATATGTTATTTCACAAAGTGTCTCTATAAGCTAGAAAATGTTAATTCAATTAACCCCTATGCAAAATGACGGCATTAATACAAAGAATTTTGGTGACATGCCAAAAGTCAAACATAAATTTGCAAGGGAATAAAAATGACAGTGAGGTTTTTTTTATGATGAATTGTATGTTTTCCACCAAAGTTTTGACTTATTAAATTTTTATCTTTCTAGCGCTCTGGGTGTAGTTCAGTCGTAGAGCACTTGCCTAGAATGTGTAACACACTGGTTTGATCCCCAGCACCACACACACACAAACACACACACGCACACAATTATTCCACTGTATGTGCTAAATATTCAGAGACTTTTGAATCTTTCACTATTCCATGTAATAGGTATCCGTTTGATATTTGTTTGACAAGTGGGTAGAACAAGCTGTTGTTGTTGTTGTTGTTGTTGTTGTTGTTAGGTGCCCTTCAGTTGGATCTGACTCATAGCAATCTTATGTAAAACAGGATGAATCACTACGCAACGCCATGCAATGCACATAATCTTCTTATATTTGATCTCATTGTTGCAGCCTCTATGTTTCTTCTCATTTTAAATCATGCCACACCAGCAAAAGGAGATCCCAGGGACTTTACTGCATTCCCATCATGAAGGTCAACCCTACTTAAGGAGGCAACTCTTCCCCGGTTGTTTCTTGAATTTCTTCCAGCCTGGGGGTGCTCATTTTCCAGTACTATATTTGAGAGTGTTTCTCTGCTATTCATAGTGTTTTTAATGGCTAATTGGTTTGGGAGTGGGCTGCCAGGTCCTTCTCCCTAGTCTGTCTTAGTCTAAAAGCTCAGCTGAAACCTGTCTACCGTTGGTGGACTTCCTGGTGTCTGAAACACCAGTGGCATAATTTAAATTTTGAGTTTGTTTTTTGCTCTTTTTTTTCTTTTGTATTTTCAGGTAGTTAGTAACCTCTGCTAAAACTGTTGATAAAATTGTGCATGGTTAAGACACAGATAGGAGCCAGGTGCTGTGGCACATGCCTGGAATCCCAGTGACTGGAGAATCTAAAGCAGGAGGATCACCACTTTGAAGCCTGATGCAGCTACTGCACCTTAGTGAGACCCTGTCTCAAAATAAAAATATAAAGTGTGTCCAGTGCAGCTGAAGGTTAGAGCACTTGCATAGCCTGCGCAAAATCCTAGGTTCAACCCCCCAGTACAGTTAAAAAAAATGTTTGAGCATATGAGCATCTGGAACAACTAGGGAGTATTCAGTCTGTGTGGTGATTGTTACACTAGGACAAAAGGGCAAAAACTACATTGTAATAATTTCAGCGTTTAATGTAGATTTTTGGGGGGCTGGGATTTAACTCCGTTGGTAGAGTGCTGTGCTGCAGTCTCTGAAGTCCTGAGTTCAATTCCCAGCACTGCAAAAATGGGAGAAGGACCTGGCAATCCACTCCCAAGGCAATCTCGAAACAGTCAGCCATTGAAAACCCTATGAGGGTCACTATGAGTCAGATACCAACTCGATGGCACCTAACAACAACAATGTAGATTTATTGGTAATGATCACAGTATTTTCTTTGAAAATATTCAAGATGCATAGAAAATCACTGGTACTAAGTACTCAATGTAAATCAAAAAATTAAAATATATAAGCGTTTTAAAATAAGAATAGAAATACAGAAAACCTAATGGATAAAACTATAATGATTCTGATAAAATATATAGTTGTTAAAATTAGTAAAAATAATTTATTTTATAAAACTAAGCTGAGCAAAATTTTGAAAATATCTTGAAAATGGAAACTAAAATAAGATGGAAATATTTTAATTAAATACTGTAGTCCTGGCTTGGATTTGTAGCTCAGTGGTACAGTACATGCTTAGTATGTGCCAGGCCTTCGTTTCACCGTAGCACTGTGCATGCACACACACAAACACATACATGCACACACGTCATAAAAAACAAAATTTATTCTCCGCTATTATCATTAAGTTGCAAGAGTATATTTAGAAGATTTTTCCAACTTTAGAAGCAGTTTTTCTCACTCTTCACTAGTTACATTAATAATGAATTAATATATAATACACATTGTATATAACTATATATAAATGTATATATGTGGAGAGAAAGAACATTATTTCATGATGTACAAAATTCAGATTTTAGATCTTTTTAATCCTTGTATAATGATTGTACCAACTAAATCCCTTTGGCATTTCATACTTAAAAACTACATTCTGCCAGCTAATTGGATATTCTAGAGAACACTGTCTACTCCTGCACACAACATCTTGATGAGTGGACTCAAGAACATTCTCTCCAACTTCATACTGGAAGGAGTTTTGCTGTTCCTTAGCTTTGCTGAAATGCTGCCAATATTTTGAAAACTGAATTATATCTTCATGGTCTTTGGCCACTAGAGAACTCAGTACCCATTTGCTATCCATGCTTAACAATTACATGCAAGAATTTCTTCCGTACACTTTGGTGAACTAAGTTTAGCCCATTTCAATTTACTTGTCTATTTTAATTTTCCCTTTGCCTTTTGGCAGTTTTTCCTATGACACTATATGTATTTCTTAGTTGTGTTCAAGTTCTTTTAAAAAAAGGAAAATCAAAGAAAAACAAAAGGACTAAAAGAACTCTAGAAGAAGGAAAATTAGGAAAGGACAGGAAGGATAGAGAAGAAAATAAGTAAAGCCAAAAATGAAATGAACAATCATATAATTAATTTAGATTACATAAATAATGAAGCAAATGGTTGACATATCACTAATATTTTCTTAGCAAATTAAATCTTAGAATGCTTTCTCAACATACCTTTTTTCTTAAATCTTTATGGACTTACTCTGAGATAAGTTCCTAATGGGCAGACATGAAGTCTCCTTCATCTTTGATTCCCTCAGCCCCTTATGTTCAGCATTTTACCTAGAATATAATAGAAGCTTGGTGAGGAGGAACTGATTGGAATATATTATGCAGCACACCAATTTCCATGATGCCATGAAAAATTTTGGTATTTGTTGCTTCTTTTGATTATTTCACCAGAAACAAAATAATCAGGTGAGAAAGAAACAAAGTTCTTTAGTGCTTATAGAGGAAGCGGGTGGAAAAGGATTATGTCAATGATTTTTCTTCTGCATGAAAAGGACACAGCTCTTTCAAATTCAGCAGCTGAGTGCATCCATATGCCTTCCAGGCAGAATGTAGCCAGGGTAATGCTACAGATAATGTAATTAATTAACCCATTTGTAGTCTCAGGATTTCAAACTTCTAGGTAATGGCATTTGTATAGTAATTTTCCTTGGTTCTATAGAAGATCTTTAGTAGAATCACAAAATAAGATTTGCGTTTAGATGTAAACGGTGGAAGTAAGGCAAAGAAAGTTGTTAAAATGAACACTTGATAAATTTCAATAAAAGTCGTTTAGTACCATAAAGTATATGTTATTATTTTTTATTTTATTTATTTTTTGTGGCCCTTGAGAATTAAACCTAGGGCTTTGCACATACTTTGCGAATGCCCTACCGCTCGGATGTGCCCCTATCCCATTTTTAAATTTTTTATATATGTTAGGGTCTCCCTAAATTATGCAGGCTTCCTCTGGCTTCAAATTTGCAATACTCCTGTCTCTGCCTCCTGAGTCCCTGGAACCTTAGGCATAAACCATCACACCGGACCAACAAAGTATATCTTATTTTACCATAATTGTTTAATCTTTGCTTTGTAACTTCTATTCTGCCTTGGTTTGATAATCATAATTTCTTTTTCGATGAATAATGATTTCAAGCTTTTAGAACAAAACAACCTTATGTTATAAAATGCAAATTCAAAATGATTTAATCTACTTATTCTAGATTGTGCTCAAAGTAAATTTACAACAGAATATGAATGTATTGAGAAAGCAAGAGAATGGAAGATTTATTGAAATGCAAGTCATTGAGCCAGCCAGTCATGTGAGTAGTGCCTTTCTATAAGCCAAAGTGGAGCACAATGCTAAATGCACAAAGGAAATAGCATAGCTAATGGGGTGGCCAGACTTAGAATCTAACAGTATAAAACCAATCTATGTAAATTTACTAAAGTATAGATATTATGGGCTGGGATTTAGCTCAGTGGGTAGAGTGCTGCACGGCAGTCTCTGAGGTCCCTAGTTCAATTCCCAGCACCACAAAAATGGGAGAAGGGCCTGGCAATCCACTCCCAAGGCAATCCCAAAACAGTCAGCCATTGAAAACCCTATGAGGGTTGCTATGAGTCGGATACAACTCGACGGCACCTAACAACAACAACAACAACAACGATATTACAGTATGTTAGTCTTGCAATTTCGTGCTCTACTTGATATATACTACTGAGAAATGTCACAAAATCAAATGTTCCCCATATTTGAAAAAAACAGAAACTTTTGTCATATGCTCAGTCTTTCCTTCCTTTTTGTTCCTCTCTTCCTCTCTCCTTTGTTCTTCCTCACATTCATTCATATCACTAGAGTTGAACAGAACATATATCTAATTCTGTGGCTACTATATTACAATTCTAAATATGCTGAGAGTTTTCTTCTTTCATTTATAAAAGATCTTTTATCTCATTTTTTTCTCTTGTTGAAATCAGTAATATTTTCTCCAGTATTCATTTATACTGATGGCATTAATGGTAGCCATTTAATCTTGAGCCTTTAAACAGATATAGTAAAAAAAAAAAAGATCTCCCATTTAATCTTGTTCAAATGTTTCAATGCCAATAAAAATGAATGAATAGAGAAAAAACTATGGTAAATAAAACTTTGTTATTTTACTTCCGGGGTCATCATTCTTGCTAAACCTAAGGACTTTGCCTGAAAATGAGATTGATTGATCCAGTGTAGCTTTAGAAGACAGTGTGTAACAGAAATAGTCCATGATCATCACTGTAGTAAACAAGGACAGAGAGAATCTAAATGAGTGGTAGTGACTAAAGAAAACAATAACATGACACCATGGCAGAATGTGTATGGGGAAAAGAAGAAGGATGCTCTGTCAAGGGATATAACAGATATTTCATCTAGGGATATTTGATACTTGAAAGAAGTGATCAGTTTCAGACTAGTGTCAAAGATATACTGAGATAGAGGTTAAGTTTTCCATACTAATAAAGCTTTCAAGTTTGACCATAGGAAAGGATTTGGAGTTTTTGTATTAACTGTTGTTGTTGTTGTTAGGTGCTATCGAGTCAGTATCCGACTCATAGCGAACCTGCATACAATAGCCAAAACACTATTGTCAGTGCTTCTCTGCTGTTCATAGGATTTTCAATGGCAGATTGATATTTGGGAGTGGGTTGCCGGGTCTGTTTCCCAAGCCTACAGCACCTGGTGTTCCCTGGAGGTCTCCCATCCAAGTACTAAACAGGCCCTTCTTAGCTTCCAAGATCTGACGGGATCGAATGCCACAGGGCTACTGCTGCAGGCAGTATTGTATTGATTAGAAAGACACAATTGTCAAGATATGCAGAATAGAGGGGTTTATTATCCTTAAAAGTGTGGCCCAATTTGAGGCCTGTGAGATAATTGCCCACATGAGCTAGCATGAATGATCAACTTTCTGATGGTGAGCCATCAATCAGATAAGATCCCTTGTTAATTTATGATTTCAGATAGCTAAAGGTAAGCTGTTCATAAATAGAAGAGAAAATTATTTTATAAATTTTTTACATGCGTTCCTTTGGGTCACACTCTGTCGTTCGTGCTACAACACATATACTATCCCACTTTATATCTTCAGAGCTATAGCTATCTCTGCCGATATGGATATAAATTAAGCATTGTCATTAATTTGTTTTGTTCTTTCCTTTGGTTCATTGTTTGGTTGGTTGAGGCCACTGGGTAGCAATCCTCATAGTGTTTTCATTGGCCGATTTTTTTAAAATCAGGATTGCTTTGGAGGTGGATTGCAACATTCTTCTCCCATTTTTGTGACACTAGGGATTGCCACGCTGCGCCCCCAGCCCATATTTTTACTTTTTGACACAGGGTCTCTCTGGGTTGCGCAGGCTGCCTGTGATCTTGGGCTTGCGAGCCTCCTACCTTCGCCCCCAAGCTGCTGGGAATGCAGGTGTATACCACCGCACCTGACTATAAGCGATTTTATACGTGGGTGAGAGCATGTATGCGTGAGGTTTTTTTTTTTTTTTTTTTTTTTGCTTACTTCCTTGTTTTACTCTCTTCCCTCTTTCTATTCTCCTTCTCTTTTTCTTATGCTATATATGCATCCTTGTATTAATTATTTTACCATCAGAGCCCCCACATGTCTGTCAGTTTGCCGTGGGGGCTTGCGTGTTGCGATGAGGCTGAGAGCTCTGCCACTGTAACCTTAGACATGAGCAAGGTTACCCAAGGTGGACAG
>VMDO01008707.1:0-10897 GCA_007922755.1 Pedetes capensis
TTCATCAGTAAATGTTTTAAATCCTCTTCATTTTCAGCAAGCAAAGTGGTGTCATCTGCATAACGCAGGTTGTTAATGAGTCTTCCTCCAATCTTGATGCCACGTTCTTCCTCATAAAGTCCAGCTTCTCGGATTATTTGCTCAGAGTATAAATTGAAGAGATAGGGTGAAAGTATACAGCCCTGACGCACACCTTTCTGAACTTTAAACCACTCAGTGTTTCCTTGTTCTATTCGAACAACTGCCTCCTGGTTCATGTACAGATTTCTCATGAGCACAATTAGGTGTTCTGGTATTCCCATTTTCCGAAGTGTTATCCATAATTTGTTGTGATCCACACAATCAAATGCTTTTGCATAGTCAATAAAACATAGGTAGACATCTTTTTGATATTCTCTGCTTGTCTGTAGTCATTGTCATTTCCTTCCCTCTGCTAACTTTGGGCTGAGTTTTTCCTAATTCTATGAGGTATAACAATAGGTTCTTTATTTGAGAGATCTCTTTTTCTCTGATGTATGTATTTAGATAAATTTAATGCTATAAAATATCCTCTTAGAAATGCTTTGCTTCATCCAAAAAGTTTTGTATGTGTACTTGCATTTATATTTGTCTTAAGATATTTAAAATTTTCCCTTTTAATTTCTTCTTTGACCCTTTATTTGTTTAGGATCATATTGTTTAATTTCCACATACTTGTGTTTTTCCATAATTCTTCATTTTATTGATTTCTATTTTCATGGCATGGTGGTTTGAAAAGATATTTAATGTGACTTTAATCCTCTTAATTTTTTTCAAACTCATTTTCTAGCCCAACATGTAATCTATTCTGAGAATATTTCATATATTCTTTAGAACAATGTGTAGTCTGCTGCTGTTGCTTAGAGTGTTCTGTATATGTCTGTGAGGTTCATTTGGTCTAATGTAGGTTAAGTCCAACAGTTTCTTAATAGTTTTCTGTTTGGATGATCTATTTATTATTGAAAATGAGATATGTAAGCCCTCTGTTCTTATGGTAATGCTGTCTATCTCTCTATTCAGATCCTTTAATATTTCCTTAATATATTTAGGTATTTCAGTGTTGGGTGCATATATATTTACAATGGTTATATCTTCATGGATCCATCAGTAAAACAGGTGGTATGAGTTGGGCCTCTGGCAGAAGGACAAAACTAACTTTGGTTATAGGTCTGTAAGGGAGCTGAAACTCCCTTATACTTGCTGGTAGTGTACAATGACCATTGAAGGTGAAGCCACTGACCAAGACCTTGCCAATCATAGTGCATATTGTTGTTGCTGTTGTTGTTGTTAGGTGCAGTCAAGTTGGTGTCCAATTCATCGTGGCCCTATGTACAACAGGCAAAACATTATTGTTAGTGCTTCTCTGCTATTCATACAGTTTTCAATGTGGATTGATGGTGGATTGATTTTTGGGAGTGATTTGCTGTGTCCTTCTACCAAGCCTACAGCACCTGGTATTCCCAGGCAGTCTCCCATCCAAGTACTAACCAGGCCTGACCCTACTTAGCTTCTGATATCTGACGGGATCAGACACCACAGTGGTCTGCCTGTAAGAATAGTGCATATTAGTCTACCTATAACATAAATTGTTGGGTAGACAGCCCATTTCACTGTCCTCAATCTGTACTAGTACAGCTAGATCACTACCATGAATATGTGACTTACATATTTACAACAGTAAAGTGTCCTATCCAACAACTCATTGAATCTTGAGCTGCAGGCAATGCTGGACCAGTTCCTTATGAAACCACTTTGTTACCCTAGGTGTTCTCCTAGTGTCTATGATCTCAAAAATGCAAGAGCGGTTGGCTCTCACATCTGAAAATGCTTAGTATATAGATGTCCCCAGCAAGAGGAACCTAAGTGTCTGGACAGCTGCTATGGTACAACACACTGCTGGCACTATGTGGATTGAAGTGAAGAAAAATCAGAGTAGCCAATGGGAAGAATGACTGACTAAATTATGTATCAGGGATGCTGGTTATTTGTATTGACAGTTGGGACATGTACTGGGGTCTTACATTGTGTATGGCACAATGGCAAGTGTAACAATGGCTTGTACTGGAAAAACATCTTGAGTGCCATGATATGACAAGTGTGGGAAAAGCCACATGAACCAAGGGTGCAACTGACTGTCAGGTACTCTGTCACCTAAGACCTTCAGCCTTATAGTCGAAACTGTCAAAAGTACAAGACAAATAATTTTGAAATCTGCAAGAGAAAAGAAGCAACTCACATTTAAGAGTGTACTCATCAGTCTAAGAGCAGATTTCTCAGCAGAAACCCTGCAAACTAGGAGGGAGTGGAATGATATATTCCAAGTCCTGAAATAAAACAACTACCAACTAAAATTTGCTATATCTGGCAAGGCTCTTATTCAGAAATGAAGGATAAATAAAGGTTTTTCAAGACAAGAAAACACTGAGGGAATTCATGACCACCAAGCCAGCCTTACCAAAGATGCTTAAGGGAGTCCTATATCAAAAAATGAAAGACAACTACTATCATGAAAGCATGTGAAAGTATAATTCTCACTGGTAGAGTAGATACACAAAGGAAAAATCAAAAAGAATCAAACATTACCAATGCAATATTCTATCAAATCACAAAGTTGAATAAGAGAGGAAGAACAAAAAATCTATGAAACAACTAGAAGAAAATCAACAAAATGGCAATAATAACTCTATCTATTCATAAGAATCTTGAATGAAACAGAAAAATTCTCCAATGAAAAGATACTGGCTGGCTGATTGGATATAAAAAACAAGACCCAGTAATAGGCTGCCTGCATGAAACTCCCTTCACCAGTAAAGACATGCACAGACTAAAAGTGAAAGGGTGGAAAATGATATCCCAAGCAAATGGAAACCCAAAACTTGCAGGACTAGCTATACTTATACCTGATAAAGAAAACTATAAGATGAAAACTAAGCAGGGACAAGGAAAGTAACTATATAATAAGGGGACAGTTAAACATGAAGATATAATGATTGTAACTCTGTTTGTGTCTTATTTCAGAGAATTCAATTTTATTTTATTTTTGAATGGAATAAAAATTTATTTAAAAAAATTCCATACATCAGCCAGGCACAGTGGCACACGTGTAATCCCAGCGGCTCAGGAGGTGGAGGCAGGAGAATCACAAGTTGAGACCAGAGGCAGTCTGCATAATTTAGTGAGACCCTGTGCCCAAAATAGTAAAAGAAAAACATGGGCTGGGGTGGGGCAGTGTAGTGGTATAGCACCTGCAAAGCATGCAAGTGGGAGGCCCTGGGTTCAACCCCCAGAACAGAAAAAAAAAATTCCACACATAAACGAGATGCTGAAAAAACCCTTTCTATCTCTGACAGAAAAGCAGAACAGCTGTCTCATGAATGACAGCACAATTAAAGCCAAAATAATATATCAATAATTTGGAGACTCCCTTTTACTGTATACCCTTAAATAAAGCAAGAAATATAAACAACAGGTTCTGCTAGGCAGAAAAATCTATCTATTCATTTGAGCTTTGAAGTTCAGTGCACCCCACATCTGTGTGCATGTGTGGTCATGTGTGTACATTCTATGCAGTATAGTCACATCCAGTCTTTTCATCTAGTTTGACTAACCATTAAGCTTCTTAACCAAATAGAATAGTAAAGTATCACGTCAAACAACTTTGCATAATTGCTCCTTTGTAATACTAGTAACATTGATACATTTATTTGGCTTGTAGAGGAATATTACAGATAATATTATCTAGCTTTTGTTTTTAAGAATATGGCTTTTAATAAATTGATTTTCTGAGTTCCAGAGTGAAAGTCTTTCTTAAAAAATTCTGAAGATGTCTTGAAGCAGAAAGTATGTCTTCTTACTTGGCCAGAAACATGATGGGTATTTGATACCATTTGAGATTTGAGGGCTTCATTTATAGGGACCCTTTGGTGTTAACTGGTTTTAGCCAAACTTGTCATGAAATGTGTTTATTGAAGTATCTCCCCTTGGACAGCAGAGGGCACTTTAAGCACCTCTGCATTGCTTTGGGGAGCAAATGCAAGTGATCTAGAAACACAGTGTTCACCCCCCAAAATCAGGCAGAGCTGTGTAGATTTCTTTTGGAAAGTCACAAAAATGTAGAAAGCGCAGACTGTCCCACAGGGCTTCATGGAAAGTCAGGAGTGTGTGTGAGGTCGAACTGGGAGGCACATACACATTGTGTGTCTATTGGATCGGCCTTCAGCTCATGTTTTTTCCCCTTTGCAGTTCCAGCGGAAACATACTGAGCCTTTTTTTTATAGATAATACAGATTCCATTTTCAAGTCATCTGGTTGAGCCTTTATCTTTTCAATTCTGTATTCACTGTTCTGTTTAAAAGTCTGGGGCAACTGAACAAAGGATAATCTTCATATCTCAGTTAAGAGTAGAAATTACAGTTCATCTATCAGCTGTACTCTGTGGTAGAGCTGCCCCTTTAGGACCTTGGCTGAATTGTTTCTATCTTCCCAGGAGGAATCTTGGAAAAGTATTGTGCCCTGTTTAGGTCTGGCAAACTCATTAGCTTGAGGCTATGCAGTGAAGGGAAAAATATAGATGTACTTTTTCAGTTGAAATAAGAAATGATTAAGACATCTTTTCTGATGGGGCAACAACAGTTAGCTTTTGTTTAAAATGCCTTTTTTTACAAAAAGGCATTTTTACAAAAGCGTTGTTATTCTAAACACTGACCCCATGTCTCTTCCATTTTTATCTTTTCTACTGACTCCAGTTTCATGTTGAAAAAGATTGGGAAGGAGTGTGTGTGTGTGTGTGTGTGTGTGTGTGTGTGTGTGCGCACTATCACAGTTTTTAAAGTAAAATTCCTTCATTCTTGAAGAAATATAACAGTAAGGACATTTTTTTTCCTTACAGTGTTGGTAGACTTTGTGTGTTTTTGTCTCTCTCCCTCTGCCTCTTTTGTTCACTTTTGTCCTAGAATTGACAGATAGGAGGGAAGGGGATCCCCTAGCAGCAGTGCTTTGAGATGGAGGTACTCAGTGAGTCTTCACCCTAAAAGGGTCATAAACTTACTGGGTTAAGTCAACCTAATTATCATCTCTAAGCTGTCTCAGCCTGCAGCTGTACCACTGTGGCATCTGATTCTATCAGATCTTGAAAGCTAAGCATGTCAGGCCTGGTTAGTACTTGGATGGGAGACCACCAGGGAACACCAGGTACTGTAGGCTTGGGAGAAGGACCTGGCAACCCACTTCCAAAAAACAATCTGCCATTGAAAATCCTATGAATAGCAGAGAAGCACTGACAATACTGTTTCACTTGTACGTAGGGTCACTATGAGTTGAACACCTACTCGATGGCACCTAATAACAACAACAACAACAACAACAACAAGCTGCCTCAGGTTTTATGTCTGCTTATATGTTTTGTTTTGTTTTAGCTGCATCAAATATGATTCCTTGTGCTTTTTTTTTTTTTTTTTTTTTTTTGGTCTGTTTTTCTTGATAACCCTGAGCTATGGCTTCCTTCTCAGTTGAGACACCATGCAGCCTTCATTGTTTTTCTCATTTTGCTGATACAGGCCTCAAAGAAGAAACAGTAGAAGAGCACAAGTTAGCTGAAGTTCATGAATGAGGACCAGGTGTTCTAAAAGTAGGAGTGACACTAATGTGGCTGTGCCCAGGAGAAGACAGAAGGTAGGAAGGACTGGTGTAGCCCCTGGCTCTCTGGAGGTCCCTGATTAAAGGTGTTTCCTTCCCAAAGGTAAAAGCAAGGCCTTCCTTTTCCCCAAAATCCTTTAGAAAGTTCATCCTGTCATTTCTTTTTTCAAGGATTTCTGGTTTGTCTTCAAAAGAAAGCTCTTCCTAAAGAGGAGTGCAGCACAAAGGTGGGACAAGATGCCAGAGGCCATCCCTGAGCTGTCCGGCCACCTTCCACATCAGGGAAACACTGAATCAGGTGAGCTTCAAGATTGACTCCAGGCCTGATTTTCTGTAACTTTGGCAAATTACCTGGGAGAAAATTTTGACACTGAGGAGCCCCCACACTAGGAAAAGCATTTCAAACTGAAGTCTGAAGTGTTTTGAAGTGATAGTCGGGCAGCCCTGAGCTGGGTGACTTGGGCTGACCTCTATCTCCACATCTGAGCCAGCATCTCCTCGCCTTTACCTCAACTACAGCAACCCATTTGACTTGTTTTATACGTTAAGCTTTTATTCCAGATATTTAATGAAAAGAACTTTCATGTTTAAAAAGAGTAACAGTGTCTTGTGCACATAGTCCTTTAAGATTTGAGCACATGATTTTTAGATGAAAAAAAAATACCTGAAAAGTCACTATGAGAGAAAATCATAACCTTTTCTCACCTGTTGGGGTGTTTCCAAGACTGTCAGATTTCATGAGGCTGCATGTGCTTTCTAAGAAATCCAAGACCTACCATTTTTGATTTGTATTCTCTGAGGTAGTTCATTAATCTTTCTAGAATTCCATTTCCCATTTGTCAAGTGAGATAATAATAATAATAATAATAATAATAATAATAAATAGATAGATAGATAGATAGATAGGGCTTTTGAGAGGGTTAGATGAGCTAATCCCTCCTGATCTCAGAAGCTAAGCAGGGCAGGCCTGGTTAGTCCTGGGATAGGAGACTGCCTGGGAATATCAGGTGCTGCAGCCTAGGGAGAAGGATCTGGTAACCTACTTTTAAAACAATCCACCATTGAAAATTCTATGAATAGCAGAGCAGCACTGACAATAGTGCCAGGCATGGCACAGTGTTAGGGAGTGTTTCATGATGTTGTTCATAGGGTTGCTATGAGTCAGACCATACTTGTTGGCATCTAACAACAACAACAACAACAACAACAAATTAGTCAATGCAAACAAAGGACTTAATACCTAACCTGGCACTGAGGAGAGAAAGAGAAAAGCCCAATAAAACTATACCAGGCTCTTCTAAAACCTGAGAGTTTACATTCCTCACACTCTTAATCAAAGAATAGGGCTACAGTCCCTTATCTAAGGAATGCTTAACACCCCTATCTGAACTCAGAGGCACTGCAGTAAATCCTTCTACATTGACACAGCCCCTGGTAATTGTCTACAAGGTTTTTCTTTAAAGATTTTGTAGTCAAGGACTTTCTGCTTGGGTTGCTTTGTAACACCTGTGGACTGTTTAAAGCAACCAATCAAAGAAGAACACAAAGACCCCTTTGTCTGCTAGTTTGTAAGTTCTATAAATAGAACAAGGACAAATGAATCAGAGAGCATGGCCATTTTGGGACCTAAACCCCCTGCTGCTCTGCCAACAATAAAGACCCTTCCTCTAATTAATACTGGTGTTCAGGTAATTCTCTCTGACAGGCCTTTCCTCCTACAACAGCACATATTAGGTGCTCCTTATTATTTTCAAGCCTTTATGGTAACTTGGAGGGAAATGGGACTCAGCTCTCTGTTGGTATAACTTTTACCTAAGTAAAATGTTGTTGAAATGGCACTCAAATTTAGGCTGGAGAGGTATTTCTTAGAAAGACAGCCTAAGCTTAATGGAGAAGGAGAGTTTAGGTATGTGAGGCATTGGGGCAGGAAACTCAGTCTTCTGGGGACTACTTTTGCAAAAAGGACAAAATGTAGAAATAGATTTTTTTCTTTTTTGGTATATAATTTTATTGCTATTTGTCTAGAGGTATCCATCGTTAAAGTCCTATTTTTATCTTTCAAAATAATATTTCTGTGTCCTGAACAAAAGAGTTGTAAGTCAGACTTTGTTGAAAGAGAAAAGGGTGTGCCAAGTTCTAGAACTTTGCATACAGAGCTTCACATGCTTTTTGCATATTAAGGGCTAAGCCAGGCTGACTCAGAGAAGGTAGTTCTTTTTGTTTTTCACAAGTTATAAAATAGAATGGACCAGAGAGAGCCATGAAGATGAGGAAAATGCCTTTTGTAGAAATAAGAAAGGCAGAATTGGTGGGCCATAATGATTTTGCACATATCTCCAATCTCAAAACTGGAGAGACCCTCTCCCATAAGGTCTCTTATCACCACTTCTGTCTGGCATACATCCACTACATGGAATAGATTTCATGCCCCACAGATTCTGTTTCCATTCCAGCTTTTCTACTCCCATTCTCCAATTCCCCTGTAACAGCCTAAATCTGCTCCATTATCATTTCCTACCTGATGTATTGTGTCTATTTTTAATATACTTTCTTTAAAATAGATCATATTTTAGGCCAATAACACATAAATCAACACTTAAATACAAAAACAATTTCTTATAAATTGTCAGACAATAATGGAATAAAACTAGAAATCAATAGCAAGAGAAATTATAGAAACTATGCAAGTATGTAGAGATTGAACAGTACACTCTTAAATGATCAGTTGATCCTTAAAGAAATGGGGAGGAAGTTAAAAAAATTCCTAGAATCAAATGAAAATGGAAACAGAAACTTTGGGATATAGCAGAGATGGTTCTAAGAGTGAAGTGCATGGCTAGGAGTGCTCAAGGTCTCAGAAAAACAAGAATAAGCAACACTTAAAATCAGTAGATGGAAAGAAATAATAAAGATCAGGGGAGAAATTAATCAAATGGAGACTAAAAGAACAATACAAAGAATCAATGAAAAAAATTGTTCTTTGAAAAGAAAAAGATCAACAAACCCTTTGCCAAACTAACCAAAAGAAAGAGAAGACTCAAATTAATGAAATTAGAAATGAGAAAAGAGACATTATAATAGATAACAGTGAAATCCAGAGAATCATTAGGGGATATTTTAAAAACTTATATTCCCCTAAACTGGAAAACCTAGATGAAATGGTTAAATTCCTAGACACGTATCAAAATTAAATCTAGAGTATATAAACAACTTAAACAGATCTATAATGAACAATCAGATAGAAATAGTAATAAAGAGTCTTACAACAACAACAACAACAACAACAACAAAAAAAACCCAGGACCAAATGGATTCATTACTGAGTTCTTTAAAGAAGAATTAACACCAAATGCTCCTCAAACTATTCCATAAAATAGAAATGGAAAGACCACTACTACACTCATGCTGTGAAGCCAGTATTACCCTGATAACAAAACCAGATAATAGCACAATAAGAAAACTACAGACCTATTTCCTTGATGAATCTTAAATGCAAAAAATCCTTAATAAAATACTTGCAAATTGACTTCATCATGTTAAAAAGATCATATACTATGATCAAGTTGGTTTCTATGCAGGGATACAATAGTGACTCAATATATTCAAGACAATAAAAGTAATACGGCATATAAATAGACTCAGAGCCAGCAGTCACATGATCATCTCAAAAGATACAGAAAATGTCTTTGACAGTGTTCAACATCACTTCCTGATAAGGCCTGAAGAAATTAGGAATAGAAGGAACATACCTCAACATAATAGTGGCAATAGATGAAAAATCTACACTTAGCATCAAACTAAATAGGGAAGAATTGAAAGCATTTCCTCTAAAATCAGGAATGAGATAAAGGTATTTACTTTCTCCACTCTTATTCAATATAGTAATGATATAATTCATTACTATGAATCATAGTAATGATTCAATATAGTAATGGCCACAGCAATAAGGCAAGATAAATACATAAAAGGGATCCATATAGGAGAGGAAGAAGTCTGAATATCCGTATTTGCAGATGATATGCTCCTATACTTAAAAGATACTAAAGACTCCACTGGAAAACTCTTAGAGCTGATAATCATTTTCAGCAAAGTAGCAGGATACAAAATCAGCATACAAAAATTAGTAGCTTTCCTATTTACTAATAATGATCAGGCTTAGACAGAAATTAGGTAAACAAACCCATTCATAACATCTTCAAAAAGAATAAACTGCCTAGGAATAAATCTAATTAAGGAGGTGAAAGACTTCTACAATGAAAACTAAAACATTGAAGAAAGAAATTAAAGGAGACACCAGAAGCTGGAAAGACCTTCTAAGTTCATGGATTGGAAGGACTAATATTGTGAAAATAACTATGTTACCAAAAGCTATTTATAGATTCTATGTAATCCTCATCAAAATTCCAAGGACATTCTTCACAGAAATAGAAAAATCAATCCTGCAATTTATGTGGAAGTACAAAAAACCTCGAATCATCAAAGCAATCCTTAGCAGAAGGAGCAATGCAGAAGGAATCACAATAGCTGATTTCAAATTATACTACAGAGCCATTCCCCAAACATCTGTCAGTTTGCTGCACCGTGGGAGCTTGTGTGATGCGATGAGGCTGAGAGCTCTGCCACTGGTACCTCGGATTTGAACAAGGTTACCCATGGTGAACAGGTTTTCAGCTGAGCTTCCAGACTAAGACAGACTAGGGAGTAGGACCTGGCGAGCCACTCCCAAAACAACTAGCCATTGAAAACCCTATGAATAGCAAAGAAACACTGTCAGATATAGTGCTGGAAAATGAGCCCCCCAGGTTGGAAGGCACTCAAAAGACTACTGGGGAAGAGTTGCCTCCTCCAAGTAGAGTCTACCATGATAACAGAAATGGAGTAAAGCCCCAGGGACCTCCATTTGCTGATGTGGCATGACTCAAAATGAGGAGAAACAACTGTAAACATCCATTAATAATTGGAACATGGAATGTACGCAGTATGAATCTAGGAAAATTAGAAATCATTAAAAGAGAAATGGAGCACATAAACATTGACATTCTAGGCATCAGTGAGCTAAGATGGACCAGCATAGGCCATTTTGAGTCAGACAATCATATGGCCTACTATGCTGGGAATGATAAACTAAAGAGAAAGGGGGTTGCATTCATCATCAAAAAAGACATTTCAAGATCTGTCATGAAATACAATGTTGTCACTGATAGAATAATATCCATACACCTACAAGGAAGGCCAGTTAATATGG